>LUGF01045056.1:88690-121233 GCA_001625245.1 Calycopis cecrops
GAAAAATAACTTTTTTGTATTTTTTTATTATTCCATCTACTCATCTTATTGCAAAGATTATTTAAATTAAAAATTATGAAAATCCGTTTATTAGTTTTCATTTGGCCATTAATGGGTTAAGGAGGAGATGTCTGGTCTTACGCCAAGGCTAGCCAGTCGCTGGAGGGGTTCTGTAGCCTACAGATCCGGGACCCTCCACTCAAAAGCGGCTGAAGGCACTCGCAGGGGTTTAGTCGGTATGGGCCCTCAAACGCCGAGCCCGACACTGTACCCGGGAGCTGCCCAGGTTCCTGAGTAGCGTGTGTAAAGGCATTCCCCTGCGTCAACAAAAAAAAAAGATTAGGTTAGGTTCGGGGCTATCAGGGCACGGTTGATTCGGGCATTACCTGTGTTATGGTGTGGGGGCTTAGTAACCGTGGCTTGAGTCACCACGGTGAACCAAGAAGGATCCCAGGAAGGGATGCTCCGAGCGGGTTTGGCCATGGGACCGCTCTGGATACGTCCGTGGAGGAGAGTTGCGGGAGAAGAGCTATATCGGTGTATCGTTGCAGTGCACCCTGTCTCCCGCGACCGAACGGGGACACACCGTCCGATGCGTTGAGAAGAAGAGGAAGATGCGATGTGTCGTTGACGTCCTCCCTGTCTTTTGCGGCCGCTTAATGGTTGGCCCCTGGGTGGCGGTCTCGGGGTTTAGCCGTCACCCTGTGAATGGGGGCTTTAGAATTAGGCGCGCCTTTGTGTTTTCTGGTGCGCCTTGCTGTTGCAGGGAGCTCCGTGCTCCACGTGGAGGGGCTGCAGGAGCGGCCAGTTACAGGCGGGTTCGTATTGACCGCAGTTAGCAGAAATAAACTAGATGGCGCATGTTAGAGTTAGTTTCAAATAAAGTCAGTTCTGTATATTTAAATAGTAAAAAAATTGTTAATTGAGTTATATCAACCCATAAGTATCAGATATTAAGAAAACAGTGTGCAATCTATCTGTGACAGTGTTATCCAGACCAAACATTACCAATAAGTGTGGAAAAAACTTAAATAGTGATTGTGACTGTACCCCTAAAGTAATAACAGATTATAATAATAATAATAACTTTATTTCCATTCAAACATTAGATGGTAATATTACAATATTTTCGAGTCCTCCTAGTGGGTTTTATCAACCTGTGTCAGGAGGCCTCGCTCTTCCAACTTAAAAACAATACTAACGTCAGGACGATCGACGTCAGATTAGTATACGAAACAAAGTTTTCTATAGTATAATACTCACAAACAACGCTATATATAATTGAACGAACGTCTAAAACCTAGGTAAATACAGTGAACTAATAAGTGAGTTACATGCAGACTTAAAAGTGAACCGAAATAGTGATCAAAACAGTGTATTCTGAAATAAATACAAACGTTTAAAACTACTAGTATAACGCACAATCCTACCTAACAAACAGCAGGCAACTACTGTTGCACATATTCATGCCGACAAAGTAAGAGCGGTTGGTTGGATAGCAACTGGACCTTCTAAAACATCAGTGGACGAGAGTTCAAACCCCAGTTTCACATAAGCTTTTTGTGATTGTTTCATCGTATTTAAGTATAGCACTTAAAACTATTCAGACAAAATCACCTAACGCAACAAGCATTAAAATTGGCATCTGTCATACCACGACGTCTCTTAGTGACATGTGTGAGTGACAGCTGTCAACAGAGCTGCCAACATACGCTTCAGTCACAGAGTACCTAGTGTTGTCGATAGTCCAGTATCTGGGGAATAATTAAAAAAAAAAAAAAATTGCCATAACCCAGTCATACCTAGCACTCAAACATCTTCAAACGGCACCATGTCACAATCATCTACCACCACCACAAAGAAAACTTCAGCTGCCGGGGGTTCATGTAAGTCCACTAACCCTAAAAGCCCGTCTAGCATTTCTCAAGATCTCTCAGGGAAAAGGTCCTCACAGCGAGATCCAAAAAGAAGATCGATGCCGAGACGGTTTATGGTACACCTATCTCTGAACTTTTGGACTTGGATCCAATGCTCCAGGATACCGATCTACCTGAACACGCTCTAGATCTTGAAGATTGCTTTTCTATAGCCACGGACTCCTGCGCAGGCTCAAGTAAAAGTCGACAAAGCATATTGCCGTCAACAGCCATCAGGGGTCCGGGAGTGGCGATGGACGAGGCCACTAAACTGGCTAACAACATGCTCCAAAAGGGGAAGACGGCGCTTGAGGAAGCAACTAACATAAAAAGAGAGTACAAATCCACAATGCTAGAATGTCTTCAAACCCTTTATGAGACCGCTCTAGCGCTCTCCGATTCGAGATCCCGACACAAGTACAACCTTGAGAAAGAGAAATGTCGAAACGCGCAAGAAATCGTCAGGATTGAAAGGGCACATAACAAAGAAATAACAACGCTCAAACAAACCTTAAAAGAGCAAATCGACACAAACAATGTTCTCATCGAAAAGACTTTATCCGAGACTAAAGACATTAAGAGTTGGCTCAACTTCGAACTCCAGGGTCCTTTCCAAAGCATCGAGGACCTCAAAAAAGAAGTAAAGGGACTGCTAGAACTTAATGAACACAAACACCAACAAAACCCCAGTGAGACTGAATTACACACTAAAACAGATGCCACAAAAACAAATGCAGCGACACAGAGCCTTTTTAAAAAATTGGATATTACATCGAACCAAATTAACTCGCTACGTATAAACATGGAGGAAATAGTAAAATTTAGAAACACTCATCACACAGACAACCCGTTCGCCCCCGCCCTTCGAAGTGCAGCAGGACCAGGAACACCTGAAACAGAAACCAAATCATTAAAATCAAACAATGATGAATACAATAAGAAAATTAACGAAATATCAAACAACATCTCCGAAATAAAGGAAACACTAAATAAAATGGAACAGCAACAGCGCGAGACAATAAACAAGGACATAGCCATACTTACCAGCGCAATACCGGACAAAATGAAAGAAAAAGAAGACAAAGTCAAGATCCTGAATGTTCTCGAACATCTGAGACGAGAAGTTGGCGAACTCGGCGAAACAACGTTGACAACAGCTATTCCCATCAGAACAGCTGTCGAAGAACTAAGAGTAGAAGTCAGGAACACGCACCTTCCTGCACAGCATGAGAAAGGAAACGCAGAGAAAAACCCAACATCTAAAACAAATCACAAGGAGACACACCAACTGCCACCAAAGGACAAAATACTCACCAAGGGGGCGCAAACGTATCTCCCTGAAACAAGCCATAGCCGGCCCCAAAAACAACCCAAGCCAAACACCGATGATCCGCAACAACCACCAGCAAATGAGGCAAAAACTTACGCCGCAATAGCTGCCACTCCTCGATTCTCACTAGCAGTTGAGTCTACTGACCCCAGACACACAAGCGACGATGTCATACATAAAATCAAAACCAGTATAGACATCATAGAAATGGGAGTCGGGATGAACCAGCTACGCAAGACTCGCAACCAGAAAGTGGTCTTTGGCTGTGACTGAAAAAGATTGCACAACACTGAGCACTGCCCTCAAGAACAAGGAAAACGGGCTAACAATCTCCCAGCCCAAACTAAAAAACCCCCTGATAAGGCTAAAAGGCATTATAAGAGAGCTCAGTGATGAGCAAATAAAGACAGCAGTGTTTAAGCAAAATGAGAAGCTACTTAAGGATATCCAGGAACCAGACAAGTATGTCAAAATCCAGAGGAGAGTCGCTGGTAGAAAGAAAGAAACCTGTGGAGTAATCATGGAGGTAAGCTCGGCAATATGGAAAGCATTAAAAGACCAAAAAGTCAAAGTAGGATACCAGATGGTGCCGGCCACGGACCAAAGCCCAATAATGCAGTGCTACAGGTGCTTAAAGTTCGGACACATGGCAAGGGACTGTGAAGAAGAAAGCATCTGTGGTCATTGCGCCGGCCCCCATGACACTAGGCAGTGCAACCAAAACGGGGAACCAAAGTGTTCGAATTGTTTGGCCTCGAAACGCGCAAAAATTGCAGATCACGCAGCTTACAGTACCACCTGCCCAGACTGGCTAAAGTGGGATCGCATAGCTAGAAGTCAAATAAATTACCACTGCTAAAGGTGCTCCAACTATAAAAATAGTACAAGTAAACCTAGGAAGAGGATTCGAAGCAACTAAAGAGTTAATCCAGGATGCGGAGAACTCTGGAGTTTAAATCCTATTGCTACAAGAACCATAATATATCGGCAACAAAGGCTATGTAACAACCAGTCACAGGGTAATACAAAACCCCACAGCAGATACTACCCATCCAGTTAAGTCGGCAGCAATAATATAAGACACAAACCTAGTTGTCACGGAAGACACACGCTCACACTCCTCAAATATAATAGGATTTAAGGTCACTTTAAAGAGGCAGACAATAGATTTCATCAATGTGTACCTAGAGGGGGACATCTCCATCGATCCATATCTGGACCACATAGGGAAGATAGCGTGAGACATGAATGAATCAAACCTCATAATCGCTGGCGACATAAACGCAAAAAGCGTTTGGTGGGGCTGCATAAAGGACGATGCCAGTGGAACCGAATTTGCACAACTCATGGCCCAGCTTGGAATGAACATACTGAACTAAAGCACCATCCCCACGTTCTACAAATATAGAGAGGACAAACTGTACTCCAGTATAGTAGACGTAACAGCATGCTCGTGGAACCTCCAACCAAAAATGAAGAACTGGAAAGTAAACCAAGACTCGGCAATACTTACAGACCACAGCCAAATAGAATTCAACCTTGTCCTTGACAGCGGCGAGGAATACCTACCAAACAAATCCACCAGGAAATATAATACAAAAAAGGCAGACTGGGGAAAATTCCAGGATACTATGATAAAACTAATAACAGAAAAGGAAATGGAAAATATAATGGAGGACCGAAACAAAACACCACAAGCAATTGAAGAAATCGTAAGCAAGTACTCGGATGTGATAGAAGAGGCATGCAGACAATCAATGCCGGAACTGGGTAACAGCGTCAAGTGTGTCAAATCCAAATGGTGGACAGAAGAACTACAAGTGGTTAAAAATCAACTCAAAACTCTTAAAAGAAAAATAAAACAGGCAAACCAGACCAGAAAAGAATACCTGATAGAGGAACTCTCTACACTGAAAACTGACTATAAGGGGCTAATAAATAAGTCAATCACCGAGAGCTGGAAGAAATTTTGCACTAACCAGCAAAGAGAAACGATGTGGGAAAAGATATTTAGAGTAATACGAAAAGGAGCAAAGAGAGAAGCAGACAAATTACTTCGATGCCCTGTAAACCCTGAAAAGGTACTAGACCCGGAGCGCTCAGCCACATTGTTAGCAGAAACACTCTTTTCGAACGACGACCCAGCAACAGATACTCCCGAGCAGGCCGAAACAAGGCGCCTGAACCAAGACTGCCAGAACTCGTACCGAGTCACTCAGACACAGGAGGATGACTTCACAAATTGGGAAATCGAGACAGTTCTTTCCAAAATGAATCCTGGACGGGCATGGACGGCTACACTTCCGACATCTGCCAGGCAGCTTATAACACAAACAAAGAACTGTTGAGACAAATATTCAATAGTTGTCTAAGGTCAGGATACTTCCCACGTGTCTGGAAAAGGCGCAAATCAAAGTCATACCCAAACCTCGTCGAGCAGATTATCAAGTTCCAAAATCATACAGACCGAACGGACTGCTCCCAGTACAGGGGAAGATTTTGGAAAAAATGATTACAAATAGAATCATCTGGAAATTAGGACATGACCAACAACTCAGCCCAAGACAATATGGGTTCCTACCGCAAAGAAGTACTGAAGACGCTCTCTATGACGCCGTCGAGCTAATCGAAACTAGACTAGCTCATAAGGAAATCGTGGTGGTAATATCGCTCGACATAGAGGGTGCCTTCGACCCTGCCTGGTGGCCGGCAATTCTCCGAGAGCTACGTAAAAAGGGACTCAGTACTGAACTAATTAACATAGTCAGAAACTACCTCACAGACAGACATATAGAACTGAGCTATGCTGGAGTGGGCAAACAACAAAGGGATGTATCCAAGTATCCACCTGCGGCCCAACAATGTGGACTGTGCTGTTAGACCCTCTACTTCAAGAAATGGAGAACAGCACAGTCCACACCCAAGCATTTGCGGACGACATCCTTTTAATATCCTCAGGAGCATCAGCGGAAGAAATTGAAAACAAAATGAACCCGGCTTTAGACAGCATAGCAAAATGGGGAAACAAAAATAAATTAAAGTTTGCAGTTTAAAATACTCCAACACACTGAAGATCCTGGGACTGACTATAGACAAAAATCTGAATTTCCTGGAACATGTAGAGGAAATTACCGGAAAAGCAGCTATACAAGTCAATGAGCAGAACAGCGAGAGCACAATGGGGACTCAACCCAGAAATAATCAGAACTATTTACACCGCTGCCATCGAACCCCTTATTCTATACGGATCTAACGTTTGGAGCGAAACGATCAACAAAAAGCAGATAAAGAACAGGGTGGACAAGACCACCAGACTATTCACCATCATGATCTCCAAATCACATAGAACCACATCATTACTGTCCAGCTGTCTAATATCCAGAGTCTTTCCCTTAGACCTAAGAGCTCGAGAACATAGAATGTTATATAACATTAAACGAGGAAAGCCAATACAAGAGCTTCCAGGTAGGGAACTAGAAATCAAAGTCAGCCCCTTCGACCTCCCTCACCCGGCAAAACGAAAATCCCTAACCTATGAGCACATACATAACGAAGAGGACCTTAAAAAACTAGATGATGAATCACTCCAGATATTCACCGATGGCAGCAAGATGGACGGAAAAGTGGGAGGTGCAATATCCTACTGGAGACAAGGAACGGAACTGGGATACGCAAAAATCAAGTTACCAGGCTACTGTAGCATATTCCAGGCGGAGATGGCAGCTATCTACAGAGCTACAAAACTCATTGTCTCAAAAAGGAACTACAACAAGACACACATTATTAGCGACTCCCAATCCGCCTTGCAAAGCATGACGAACCCAAACTCACTCAACCCCATCGCAGTTAAAATTAGAAAAGAAATAGACATGATAGAAGGAGAAGGACGAACAATTCAGCTCTCCTGGATTAAGGCACATGAAAATATGGCAGGCAACGAAAGGGCAGACACACTAGCCAAAGAAGCCGCACTAAATACTAAGGCAAGGTTCTGCTACTACAGTAGTACTCTTCCCACTCTCGTACGCAAAACGAAGCTTGAGAAACGAAACACTCACAGAGTGGGAGGAAAGGTATCAGCAGGCTTCAACAGGAGCTGTCACCAAACTCTTCTTCCCGACTACACGTATGGCCTACAAAATTGTTGCAAAGCTGAAAGTAGACAACTGCCTGGCGCAGCTGCTCACGGGACATGGAGGATTCAGGGCATACCTTTTCAAAATGAGATTAACGGACACCCCATATTGTTCCTGTGACGACGAGACCGAGGAGACAGTCCCACACGTCATCTTAGACTGCCCTAAATACGCGCTGGAAAGGTTTAACTGCGAAGCCCAAATCAACACACAGCTAACCACCCAAAATCTACCGGAAGTGATGGAGGGCGACAAAAGAAGAAACACCTTCGTAAAATTTGCCAAAAAGATTGTACTACTCACTGGATCAGCAAATGGCTCCAAAGTACCAGCCACGTAAACTTTAAAGTCAGGCAAAACGGTCAGCTGCGACCGGATGGGGTCCGCGCGCGTTTCGAGTCCGCAGTCTTACCGGCTTCTGCCTGTCGACCAGGGCCTCATCCACGCGGCAAGACCAAAAAGTCTAAATAAAAGAAATAAAAGAACAAAAGTTAAAATTTTAAATCAGGTGCGAAATATATACATACATAAGAATTTAAACTAAACTTTAGGAACAAGCGCTGCGCCAGCGAGGGCGGCGATAATACAAAACTAACCAATTCAAAAAAAAAAAAAAACAGGCGGGTTTGCGGATGAGTGCTAAAGTGTGCCCGTGTTTCCGTCGTACTGTGCAAGAAGAAAGCACAGTGGGGGTTTAGCCGGTGAGTGTCCGGCATAACCTAGCTGCCACACCGGGCGGCTGGGTATCCATGAGGATTACCCACTATCAAAAAAAAAATGTTAGGTTAAACTGTTTGCTTGCTATCTGTTTGTCTGTCGATGTATCTTGAAGGAAGCCTAAAGTGTACTTTTTAGTTCTTTCTTTAGAGGTACAGAAGCCTAAGAAATATGTGTGTGATAAGTACGAAAATATAGTGTATATAAATACTAATAAATAAAATAAATAATACATAAAGTGGCAGCTGTGCGTTTCCTGCGGTGTGTAAGTAGCCAGTGGCCCATAGAGAGCGGAGGAGGAAGAAGGGTGATGCGCTTGAATACTCTATGCGGATGTTTATGGGCCTCGGTAGACTTGAAAATGGCTGCTATTGCTAGTTAACCTATTTATACTATAAAAAATCCTTTTGCTTCTAAAGGACCATTGAGGAGAAGAAGCTTAACCTTTGTCATACAACGTGGGGTTATTTTACCGCTTACGCTTACGCTGTTTTTCGCCGTGTTGAATCATGCCTTTTTTTGTATATAATATGTACAATTATGTTCAACAACGAGATTAAGAAAAAGAAAAGCAACTTAAGGAGGAACTTTATTAAGCAATTGGGACTTTCATTGCTTGACGATCATATAAGGATAAGAAAAAATAATCCTCATGTTCCTCAAGATATCAGAAGGCGTGTGCACCAAATTTTGAATGAAGATGTTCCAGGTCCGCCACAGAAACAATCGAGGAGTTCACAAAGATGTTCATTTTATCCAAGAAATAAGGATAGGAAGACGTTGAACGGTTGTTCTAAATGTAATATAGCAATTTGTAAGGAACACGCAAAAATTATGTGTCAAAATTGTATCGATTTTGATAACGATTGATCTCATTAGAAAAGATAATTTGAATTATTTTTAAATTTTTTATGACTTTAAATACTTTTAGTTTTATAATAATAGCTTAGACTCAAAGTTCCTATTAATGTAGGTAAACGCCGCAGCTTATTTTTTTTAGATGTATGAAAAAAATTTTGAATTTTAGAAGAAGTTTAGGATTTTGTGTTTTTTTATGATTAAAGTTTTTTTTTAATTATATTGAGTTTTAATTATTATTTTATAACTTATTGAGCCAACAAACCTATCTAAGCCGTCGTATTATAGTAATATATTTCATAGGAAGATCATTACTAGGGGGTTATTTTAACTCCATGTTGTACGGGCAAGGATTTTCTTTCACCTTGTATAAAAGAAATAAAATGTTGTAAATTTGATACCATTTTTTATTATTTACGTTAGAAACAAAATAAAGGCACAAAAAACGTGACCTTGATCGAGTGACGGACTCCTGACCTTGGCACCAGATCAGTTTGAATCCGAACCTCAAGTGCAGTGCACGGCTATGTCTAGGTTTACCTACAACACGTGAGCTCGCTATCATAGCCATAGCACTTGATGAAGAGGAAAACGAAAATAGCAAGAATCGCAGAAGAAGATATTGGGTACACAATATGTATAAAGCAAGGAGTACTGAAGGGTAATTTCGAATTATAAAAAAAATTTGATAGACAACGAAGAAAAATTTTAGACTTTTTTCATATGCCAAAATATCTGTTTTATAACATTTACAGTATGTAAAAGAATGTATAAGGATAAAGACTATAACATTCAGAGAAAACGATATCGCCTGGAAGAAAAATTATTTATCATATATTTTTAATAATATATTTTTTTTAACTCTATTAACTAAATATCTATGAGTGTTGAAAATGTCTCACCAGTCACCATGTATATTTTCAAAAATACTATATTTCTCTGAAGAAATATTGGTCACCCTAGTACGGAGAGACGTAAGCGCGAAGACGGCCGGCGAGCTGTAAGCGCGCGGACGGCAGGTTGACGCCTGGTTGACGCCTTGCCGTAAGCGCGTTGACAGCGGTGATCTGGTCCCGAGCCAAGGCGTTTCCGTTCCGGTTCCCATTAGTGTGCCTTGCAGTATGGAGTTTCATACAAAGAATACTGACCGGCTCGAGGTGATACGGTTACGATCCGTTTCCGAGTTGATAAGTGTGCGGCGACCATTAGAAGGGTCGTCGCCTATTCTTCTAGACAAGAGTTTCTTAACGTACCTTAATAGTAAGGAGGACACTACCAATCTCTCTAGAAAAGAGCCCCTTTGCTTTTAAGTCACCTTGTCTCTGACTCCTCCTCTTGTGAATACGGAGGTAACTTTGGGGTTTAGCAAATATGTGCTCTTAGTCCCATATACGCTCAGCCAGCCCCCATTTTCAATGCATGGCTCACTGAATTCTTCGATGACATAAATGCATACAAATAGGACAAGTTTAATGCACATAGCATAGTGAATACTTTTTGCTTTTTCATAGTACTATCGCCTCATACGTATGGATTCGTGCTGAAACAAGTGGATTATGTAAATAATAGCAATACCCAACATTTAATAACTTTTACACGAAGTCGATATATGTTACGAGTTCTCTTTCCGCATTGCTACACACAATTTGACAGATAAATTACTATTGTATAAATTATGTAGACGCATACGTACTTATTACTTTATATTATGCAAGGCTACTTAATTATACAAGTCGTCGTGATTTCTGAAGAATACGTTTGGCAAGGATACGCTCGTATCCGTATTCGATTTCTGAAGGCACCCTTAAAGATTCACCTAATTGGATAATATTGAAAGCCGACTTTAATTGTAAAGTGTTAGAGTTTAATGTTGATTGATTGATTAAAAACGGTCCAAGGGTAATTATTATAGACCAGGAGCCGAATCTGTGAGAAAATAAAAGAAGAGAGAAGAGAATAAGAAAGAGCAAAGAAGAGGAGTTGAAAAAAAATGTTTGAACACTTCTTGTTGTAATTACAACTTACATACACACTTAAACTTCGATATATGCATATCGAGGCCAATCTCTCATAAGATATCGGACTTACTTAGGAAAAGGTGAGTACATCCGACAACCTTGATCTGCTGGCTTACTCTTGACACTCGATGCGGTTTGAAATTTAGGATTGGGATCGAGAAGTTGTCAATTGGTACTCTTGAACGCATTACTAGCGCACGATTTGACTCGATTGTTGTGGAATTTTTCGTAGTTAATTGAAATTGTGATTTCTAGATCTTGATAATTTTTGGTACTCTTGACCCTGATTTGACGTTGACGTATCAATGTGGAAATTGAGTTTGGGATCGAATTTGAACAGTTTCAAAAGTATACTTGTGTTTGATTTTTTTTTTTATGGTATAGGACAGCAAACGAGCAGTCGGAGCCATTTTCATGACTACCGACGCCCAAAAACATCCGCATAGAGGCTATACAGATGCGCTGCCCTTCTTTCTCCTCCCACCTCCATGGGCCACCGGCTACTTACACACCGCACGAAACGCGACAGCACAGCTGTCACTTTACGCCGGTCTCGTGTAAGCGAGAGGTACCTCCCCGGTCGTGCCGGCCCAATTCGACTGCATGCAAGCATGCAGTGTGGTACTACCTCTTACAATGACACATTGTTTTTTTTTTTTTTATTTTAATTTTTGAATTTGAATTTGAAAATTTGATTTGATTTCGTTGTTATAAAGTGATTTTTAATAAAATAATGGCTAGACTGGCTCCTATTTTTTGGTGTAATAAAGAATTCCAATAGGATAGACAGAAAATGAAGAGAGATTTTTTTATAGAAAATGTTTTTTTTTAATAAAATAGGAAGTTTTAATTGTAAGTTGCTATTTAAATTCTGTGACTATATTATATAATATATAATTTAGTTTTAGTATGCCCTTTCTTTACATTTGCATGGCAAACAACATAGATATTACAAAGGTAGCTTATAATTGAACTGAAATATGTTCTTCGTGTTTATGATTTGTGATGCAGATTTGAATATTTTAAATGTAGATGCATCGTTTGGTGGAGCGACACACGATAACTTTATAAATTAATCAAAATCCAATTAAATCCCACCTAATGAATCTATCAAATTCAGTGGAACTTCTTTATTTACTTGGTAAGTCTAAGATAAAATATAAGAAAGTGATTATTTGTTACTTACCTAAATATTTACTGTAATAGGTAATTTTGTAATTTTTAGGTGACTCCGGTTATGCTCAATCAACCTTTTTCATGACATCTATTTTGCATGCTCAGGCTGGTTCACCTAAAGAGCACTACACTAAGTTGTATTGTGTGGCACGGAATACTGTAGAGCGCACTATAGATGTTCTGAAGAATAGGTGAAGATGTCTCCTAGGCCATTTGGCCAAACATTTGGCTTTTTATAATATTTTAACTTTTATTTATTACTATACTATTTAAGGTATATTTAAATGTAAATATTCTCTTTTTGCCTTTGGTAAAATATTACTATTTTAATGTAAATAACACTCTTTACTTCTTTAATATTTAAATGTACATATAAGTAATTAAACTGTCAACTTTTATTCTTTTAATCCATCACCCCTCTTTTGAATGAGAAGAAACAACCTTTTTAATGAGTTATTTAATAGAGAATCTTAATAAGATTTACTTACGTTTGTGGCGATTTAAAATAAAAGTTTATTGATTGAACATAATATTAAACAAAAACCGGCGAAACAAACTCAGCAGGCCTCATTTACATACATATAAAAATATACCATACCTCTCAAAAATGCACACACTAACAGAACACACACACACACGCACGTGTCCGTGCATACGCATACGCGAGAGCACATATACCTACACGTATAAACAAAAATATATACACAAACATACACACATATAAGTACACACAAACACACACGCACACATATACGCGCACACGCACACACACTTGTTACTTTTAACCCATATTTTTAAAATTTTTATTATTGCTATGAGCTTTCTATAATATTTTTTTTGTACTTACACTCCATAAACAGGTAAAATGATTATAGCTTGTTACCTAGCATAATGTTTAATACATAACCCGTATATAATTTATAAAATGTCCGCGTTCAAGAGACCTGGAGCTTAAGATACAGATCTTTATCTAGTTTAGGCTCCAGTCTACCACAAAAATTTTCTTTGTACCTTCTTACTATTTCTTTAACTATTTAGTATGTACTGTTATATTTTGTGGAGGAACATAAACGATTTATTTATTTATATTATATTACTTAATTTTCTCATTTCTTCGGTATATATTATATTATATCGGTAACATATTGTTTTTTAGGATTTTTCAGTAAATATTGCAAAAGTTTATATATCTTTATATGTAGTACTTAAAGCATCATTATTAGGATTGGTTCTTAAAAGAACGTGCATTTTGTCATCCAAGGTTTTAATGTAATTTTACTTTTAGGAATTCTCTTTGTTAAAGTGCAGTTCTTTATTGTGTTAGACAAAATATCAATGAATTTGTTGGTTGCAGTATTTAAGTTCGACTCATTGTAAATGCTATCAAATCATGTATTTTGACATTGAGCACGAAACATATCCAAGTCAAGTTTAGTAATATATTTTTTGTTAGTGAGAAATATTTTTGTACAACATAAGAAAGCATTGTGATCGGTGATATATGTCAGGAGGGTAAACTTATATGACGAAAACTTAGAGCACATCATAACATAATCACTACAACTATTTAATCTAGTTGGAATATAACTCGATGGGAAGAGGCCATGATATGCAAGTAGGTCCAAGTAGCTGGAACTTATTCTATTTATATTTAAAATACTTATGTTGATGTCTCCTACTATTATTACTTTTTTGTACAAGGTAAAAGTCAATAGAACATTGTCTTAAGAAAGTTGTCTAGATTATCTGCAGTATCAAAGGAAGGAGGTCTATATATGGCAAGAATAGCAGTTTCACTTTTTAGTGTGATCTAGAGACAATTTGCACCATTGAAGGATGCTCTTCAATTTCACATAAAATATTTTTTTTATATATACTGTTATGCCGTCATTTTGGTTGAAAATGATATTAGTATTATAGGATTTATACCCCGTCATTAAAGGTGTCTGAGTTACAACCGACAGCCAGCTTTCGGTTAGGACCATGACGTCACATTCAAATGAAAATCTCGTTAATAATACCGTTAAACTGTCATAGTTGCAAATCAGACTGCGTAGGTTTTCCTGAAGTATTTTTAGATTGGAGTTATGGTTCACTATAAACTTAATACATTCCTCAGGTTGGCAGAGTATAGGTGTGGAAACCGAGATATTTTCGATTTCATCACTTATATATCTCATTTTTATCCATATTTTTTATTTTTTATTGATTGTGTCAAATTCTTCTTTTCAAATTCTTCATTTGAAAAGGTATTATATAAACTAAAAACTAGTGCTTTATATTTATGGTTAATTAATATTGTTAAGAACCCGGCTGTACATTGATATAATAAAGATATTATGAATTGCGTGAGTATGAATTTAATGTGTATATTATATGTATTTAGTAATTGTAATATAATATAGTGTAGTAGTTTACATTTTGTGCACACACAAGGTCCCTCGTTCTTCCACAATTTAATCGAATGGCTATACCAATACAATTTTATATTATACTAGCTGCGCCCCGCGGTTTCACCCGCGTAACTTTCGATCCCGTGAGAATATCGAGATGAAAAATAGATGTTGGCCGATTCTCAGACCTACTCAATATGCTCACAAAATGAGAAAATTCATGAGAATCGGTCAAGCCGTTTCGGAGGAGTATGGCAACGAAAACTGTGACACTAGAATTTTATATATTAGATGTGTATATAAATATAGCATTATTTTTTAACCGACTTCAAAAAAAGGAGGAGGTTCTCAATTCGACCGTATATATATTTTTTTAATGTGTGTTCGCGGATAACTTCTTCGTTTATCAACCGATTTTAATAATATTTTTTTTGTTAGAAAGGAGATACTTCAAGGGTGGTCCCATGATAAGGAAAGGATCTGATGATGGGAACCTAGAGAACTATAGGAGAGCTTTCGAAAATTGTATGGGCGACTAGTGCGTTTGATACTTTATTCATTTAGTATTTTAAAGCAATTTAAAGAAAGTCTGGATTCGATCTGATGATGAACCCCAAAGGCAATTGACGGAACTCCTCAACGATTTACAGCAGTAACCTTGTGTTTGGGTTTGATTAATTTGTATTCATGAGAACTTTACACCTAGAAGGGTTGTGACTGTCATTAGGGGTCTGATGATCAAGACGAAAGCCAGTCGAGGGAAGGATTTATATTGATTAAAACTTTACACCCATATGGGTTAAGATAAGTGCCATTACTTGTCTGATGATAGAGACCATGGATAACATCGAAGTAAGTTATAGATCAAAGGACATTGGCAGGAGTGTGTGGAAGTTTTGTACCGCAAATGTAAGTTCATGTTAGGGATACTTTTTATTTTAATCATGGTCGATTTTGTAACCTTAGGCGAACGGCTGAAGAAGGTATGGTTAATAATTATAATGCACATTTGTTAGAACTATGGGAAGGCAACATTGACGTGCAACCTTGTGGTAACGTTGCTGCAGTTTCTTACTACGTCACTAAATACGTTAGCAAATGTAAACCACATGATAGTGGCGATGTAATACGCGAGAATTACCAGGACTAAGAGGTAAGGGGGCACAGTATGACATCAGTTATTCAAAGTAGCGATGGCAATTTTGTCACAACGTCTAGTAAGCGCTCTTGAATTTGCTTATAGATTATGTCATTTACCTCTTAAGATGAATTCACGAAAGACTGTGTTTGTTAACAGTTGCAAACCAAATGAAAGATTTCGGCTTTTACGAGTTGAACCAGTCATCAATTAATAACAACACTTTTGACCGCTACGTACAAAGACTCGACGATCTCGAAAACATGAGCCTTGCTGAATTTGCTGTGTGTTTTAAAACAGTTTTACACCCGGCGTGGAATGAAGAAGATGGGGACGAGGAGTTGAGAGAAACGCATAATGAGCCCCAACGTTTTATTAAATTAAGAGATAACACTCGGATGCGCATACGAAATAAGCACGCAGTTCTTCGCACTAGATATTACACTTTAAATAGTGACAAAGAAAGCGATTATTATAGCTTACTTGTATGTCATCTCCCTTTTCGAGACGAATCTAGCCTCTTACTGGATGATGAAACTTCAGAATCTTGCTTTTTGAGACGGCAAACTGAATTAAGGCCTTTGCAAGCTAATGTTAATCCCGTGGAATTTGCTCACGCCGAGCAAATAATACAACAAGCATTAGCTCAAGCAACTGCTTAAATGCTGCTAGACAAACGCGACGACGCGAGACGAAGAAGTTATTAACAATCGCCTAAGAATCAAACTCAGCCGATGAGCACGGTGTCCTCAGATTCATTTGTTAAATTATCGCGTAACAAAGACAAACGATGGTCACGATCTTCTTGACTATTGTTAGTTAATCTATTTGATATATAAGCTCTCATACCGGATAATCTATTTTTGCGCACCTCTGTCGTTTCATTTTTTCTCTTTTCATAAGTGTTTTCTTTATTTTTTTCTAAACGTTCCCGTCTATAATTTTCTGTCTCAAGTAATCTTCGTTTCCTCATTCGAGATTTTAAGTGATGGGTAGACCTACCAAAAATGCTATTTGGTAGGTCTACCCATCACTTAAAATCGTAAAATAAAATAATTTTTAACAAAAAAAAACCGACTTCAAAGAGTAAACTTAAAAAAAAAATATTAAAAAGAAAATTAAGCTGAATTCAATAAAACAAAACTTTACTAAAAAACGAAAAATAAACCAAACTTAGATTATTCACAAAAGTAATATAATTAAATATAATCAATCTTTATATAATATTATATTATGTATATGCTATCTATCTGTATGTTTGAAGTCGGTGTCAATCACAAACAGAACAAAAATAATACATAAATTATACCTTCACAATTTTAACTGATAACAAAACCATGGCCATGGCCCATGGAGGTGGGAGGAGAAAGGAGGGCAGCGCATCTGTATAGCCTCTATGCGGATGTTTGTGGGCGTCGGTAGCCATGAAAATGGCTCCGACTGCTCGTTTGCCCTCCTATACCAAAAAAAAAAAAAAAAAAAAAACCAAATGCAAATAAAATATTTCTCTCTCTTCTCGCCTCGCGGTGGGCTAGGCGGTCTGCATCATAACTATTACGCTTGGCACCGACTTCACACGGACAGATAGATAGCATATAGATAATATAATATTATATAAAGATTAATTATATTTAATTATATTACTTTTGTGAATAATCTGAGTTTGGTTTATTTTTCGTTTTTTAGTAAAGTTTTGTTTTATTGAATTCAGCTTAATTTTCTTTTTAATATTTTTTTTAAGTTTACTCTTTGAAGTCGGTTTTTTTTGTTAAAATTTTTTTAGCTCCACAGTGGCACATTGAGTAAACTTTAGGAAGGACATTTTATACTTTTTATTATATGTTTGTAGCTTAAGTATGTCATAGGAAAAAACGGTGTAAGTAGTATAATATAAGTTGTAGATTATATTAAACAGAGTAATTTGTAGGATTTAATAATTATTATTTTTTGTATTGTACTAGTATGTATGTATAGTAGTTGGAATGTAATATAAGTAGAATTTAAGTATGTGTAGTTATGTTCCTATTATATAATTAAGTAAGTTTAAATAAGAAAAAAATAGTAAGATTAATTTGGAACAAAGACAATAAAATATGTATTAGTAATATAGTACATAGTCATATTTTGTTAGAGTCATAAAGGCTTTTAATTTGGTCTTCATTAGTTATTTTAATGATTAGACTATCTTCATTCAAGATTTCAGTATTTAAATTTGAGACTTCTAATAGTTCCCTGGCTAAAAAGAAGAGTCGATTTCCATTTCGTGTTAAATGATCTGATTAAAACACTGGTATATTACCGCACTTCAAACCCAGATTTTGTGAGTTAATCTTATTATTTTTATTTTGAATATTGTAGTTTTTGACACCACTCATGAACTGTGTTTTTGTATATACTATGATGATAACTCAACTATAATTGGCTTGTTGTTGCCCCTGTTAGAAGATCTATAGACGTCTTTTATATCAGTAGGCTGTAATTTCACATGTAGCGATGTAGAGAGGGTAGAGACCATATCTATGAGAGTGTTTTTAGTCTCATTTTCACACTTAGTTACATTCTTAATTTCAAAAGAACTCTTTTTGTGGGGCTTTTGAGGCTACTCTATTTTATTTTCTAGTAAACAAATATACTCCTTATCCTGCTGATTTTCTCGCTCCATGGTCTCCAGTTTTCTCTTAATGTCCTCGTACTGAGTCGAGATGAATGACATTGAGTCCTCAATGGATTTTAGAGACGGCTTTCTAAAGACACCTTCATTGTTTTGTTTAGTCATCCCAGTGGATAAGATGTCTATAATTTATTTCTTAAGGTCGCTTAAGTCACATAAAATCTTTTTTGAGCGCTTTCGTTTCACACGCTAAATGAAACGAACATAATTTAAAATTTAAGTCTAGTAAACTTGAGGCGGCGCGTGCTTCGTAACCACCCTCACTGCTGCTATTGGTACCCGACATTCGGGAGCGGGGGTAACAGACAAAGGCGCCTTATAGACTTATAGATATTGGGCTCACTCACTTGTCAAAGATGGCTTCTAATTAGTCAGCGAGCTCCTTATTGGACTCCTAATATATTTAGTTGATTTTTTGTTTTAATTTAAGATTTTATAATTTATTCTTAAACAAAATGCACTCTATTTGCACGTTTATACCTGACAGTGGTCCACGAGAAAGGTGCAGATATAAAAAATATACTTACCGCGCAAATATACTTAATTATGAAGAAAATACCGTTTTTTTCTTTTTTTAATGCCTCTATAAACTAATTTCTGCAAAATTGTAACGATTTTTAGAAGTTAAAAATAAAATTGGACTAGGGTAGGTTAGGATTCTCAAATTTCTAAATTGCGCCGATCGTGAGACTTTTTTTTCCTAACATAACATCAACACTCATGATGCCAGAATGTCTTATTTAAAGTTTTTATGCTTAAACAATTCTGGAGTATTTTAACTTAAGGAATAACAGTATAATAGGTAATAAGTAATTGTTAGAAACACATTTTAATTTAAAATACATGAAATTTCATGTGATAAGTTTTAATTGTAAATTATATTTAGTTATGATGGTCACACCGGAAATTGATCGCCAATTCAATTCCAATTTCAATTCAATCGTAAACTCGTTTTGGTCAAGAGTACCAATATATTCCAGATTGCAATTGAAACTGGATTGAATTCGTATTATTATGAGATTGGGATTAAAGTCAAGAGTAAGCACGCAGGCTGTCTAGTTTCTTGAGGTATATGAGAATACAAAAAGTACACGAGACTGAGAATGGAAACCTGGTCCCATTTTATTATAATGGAAAGGCTTGCGTTTGGCCCCTGTCTCGCCTGGTTGAAAGAGTAAACTTGGCCGACTTTTCACTTCACAGAAGTTACTTCATTGGAGTTCTCCTGTGACGCGGGACAGCCCCTGGCCAAAGGCACTTGCGGAGTTTTGTGAGTACACGGCACGGTCATATGTCGTGTATTTCACATACCACTGGACGCCACCCTGGGTGACATTATAATAATAATATTTATTTATTTCTCCACAAAGATTTTTACAAAACAGGTACAGTACTTTATAAATTTAGCCTTAAATATTACCTTTGTGAGAGACTTGTGTCTGTACTAGATTTTTACAATCTGTGTTACTGATCTCCAGGCCCTGATCCCCTTATTAATACACTAGCTGCGCCCCGCGGTTTTACCCCCGAAAATTTCGATCCCGTGGAAAAAAGAAAATCATCCCATAGAATCCCATAGGAACATATTTTCGGGATAAAAATCCTATGTGTTAATCCAGGTTACTCTCTATGTGTGTGCCAAATTTCATTAAAATCGGTTCAATAGTTTTTGCGTGAAGGAGTAACAAACAAACATACAAACTTTCGCATTTACAATATTAGTAGCATACAAACGTTTTTGTCAGTGGCATACATAATTTTATGGATATACTTATTATTTTATTTTTTGTAACATTATTGATGTTATATAATATAATTGTGTTTGTATTTTATAAGATTTAAAGAATTTATTCCCATAAATATACAAATATATCACTTATATGAGAACAATAAACAAGTACTTATCTATAAGCACCCTAACAAATTCCCAAATAAGCAGCTTGAGGTCATTATATATTAGACAATTTAAAATAACCTTGCCAAATGTGATTATTAATGACATGTTGAAATAATTTTAATTTAAAGCCGCTTAATGAGCTTACATTTTTTACAGATGGAGGTAAATTATTATAAAGTTGTGGTCCTTCAAACGTAAAACTTTTCTTAGCAAATTTTGTACAAACTTTGGGCAAGACAAGCAGACTTGGTCGACGGAGGCTGCGTGTAGATAGTTGTGGTTTTTTGTTGAAAGATAAGTCGGTGTGAATGGCGTTGTTAATGTAAGGTATGTAATGTTTAGGAAATTCGGATATTCACCTGAGTTCAATAAGTTATTAAAGCACTGTGCTAATTTATTAGAAATTTGTTACTATAAGCATTTAATAGTTTTTGTGTTGATTTTGTCCATGTCGCTACTTGTATTTGAGTCGAGTTCATTTATTACTTTATTAATTTCATCGGCGTTACATGGCTTTAAATTTATGAGTTCCTTAGCATTTATTATTATCTATCACAGTGTTAACAGCGACCCTATCACAGTGTTAACAGCGTTACAATGATAATTATTCGGGATTTTATCTGCTAATACCGACCCTATCATTGAAAAGTATTTGTTAAAAAATATACACACTTCTTCTGGGTTTGTTATTACACTGGACTGTATCAAAAGTATCGGAGGAGCACAACTTTGATTTATTTAATTGTTAGTTAGCAAATGGATTTTGGACCATAATTTTCTAGGGTTATTGTCACATTTTATAAATAGTTTATTAGATAATATGAAAATTTTGTGTCTTGTATGTTTTTCGCGACCTTGTTTCTCATTGATTTAAATTTCTTCTAATGTTTTATCTTTGTTGTGATTGTAAAGCGTCCCTTAATAGTTTCCGGTTAATAATATATTATTGTAAATCCAATCGTCTTGAAGTTTATTTAGTATTTTTCTCTTAGAATTTTTGCTGACTTCTATACACAGCTATATTTTATATTCAAGAGCATTGTAGTTATCCGGTATATCATTCAGTCCACATGATTTAATGGCAGTATTGAGCTTTTTATAATCAATTCCTTCGTAGTTTAAACATAATATTTTCGGGTGCGGTTTATATTTATTTGATTGTAAGATAATTTGTTTGTGATCTGACATGGAGGAATTAATAAGAGCCATATGAAAATGTTCCTTTATGTTTGTACTCACGTGATCTAGAATAGATTTCCTTGTGATACCGTCCCTTGTACAGAAACTGTTATTTCTTTTATTTAGTAAAGTGTCACCTGATTCTATAATTGTTTGCTTAAAAATTTTTACACTTTTGTTTTTTGTTAACAAGTCAATGTTAGAATCGCCAAACACTGTAGCTCTTTTGCTGTTTGTTTATCGTATGTATACATATAAAATCTTTTTAAAATACTGGCTAGTATAGTATATTATACCAACACCTAGTGAAATTTTTGTATGTGTATACATACGTAGTTATTTCCATCTTCATGTATTGACTCTGATAAAGTATAGTTTAAGTTAATATGAACTTTAACTAATACTATTATCCGTCCTAATATTATAATAAGTACCTGGTTGACCAAGCTTCGCTCGGATAAAAAGACACATTTGTCAATAGTTCAAGTAAATAATTGATTTTCTTGGTCTAACCTCAAATCAAACACTTCTTCTTTGTTTTACGCGCAAGAAATACGAAGAATTCCGCCATCTATTGACTAGTAAAAAAACCATAATAGACACGGATGGCGAACGCATCCGATAGCAAACTTATCTATAAGAAGTACGACAAACGCCATCTATTGATGAGTAGAAAAACTATAATTGACACGGACGGCGAGTTGCTATCAAATATGAACACGTTTGTCAAACAAAATTAATTTTAAGCTTCAGAAAATAACCTACAAAAATCCCAAAGAAATAATAGCATCGCTGAAAGACAAAATAGCAGTATTTATGAACGGATTAATTTCTAGCATCAGAAAGCTCCATCTAGTATCGAGTAGAAAGAGTTTTTTACTTTTTTACCCAGTGTGGCCCTCATCGGTCATGGCGTTATAGATGGCGCTGATATTATATATTAGTTTCTTAAAACGCGGTTTTTAAAATGTCTACATCTTGAGAACCGAGCTTTTCTCGAACCTGGGACCTTGATAAATCGATTCCTTGAGCCGAAAAACCCCTAATCTGTAACTTTCATGAAAATCGTTGGAGCCGTTTCCGAGATCCTGATTACACACACACACATATATATATATATAAAAATATACAAGAATTGCTCGTTTAAAGATATTGGATATAATAATGAGTGTAATTTTGTATTTGTAGTTGCAATGCTTGTTGCTCGTTATGTATCCATGTTTCAGCTATTAGAATTATAAGAACAGCTGTCGGTATTGATTGCATTATGCATTTAAGTTCATCCAGTTTTCCTTTTTTACAAATACTCCTGGCGTTCAAATAAAGAAAAGAAAGGAGTGATTTTTTTATACTTATTTGCTGGTAATCGCTAACAATTTCATAGTAGACAGTGTCTGGTATTTTACAATTTTTTGTAGGCGAGTGGAGTTTTTTGGTTGTGTCTTTACAATATTTGGTACTCCACTAATGTATATTATATTTATGTCGGTCTTTCCATTTTTAATTATTTTCTCTAGATCATATTTTATGCTTTGAAAATACTTTTGCTAGGCTGAAGTTTGATCGAAATAAATTTTGATATTGTCAGGTAATCGATCTTTAATATGAACTAACAGTTGTGCTGGTCGAATTAAGGTTTGACTGGGTATATGAGCTTGGGTATACTTGCCAATGCGGAATATTTTGCTTGGCTTTGGTGCTCCTTTGACATTAGAAGTAAGTTTTAGAACTTCAGATTCATCCTTGATTATACTCTCCTGGGTACTAAAAGAACTACAATAATGTTATTGTCACGCTTCTTTCGATTCTGTATTTTGCGAATTATTTGTTCGTTTAAACTCAATTGATTTGTTAGAGTGAGAGTGGGCTTGTTTAATACTTTTTGAAATCCGTTTCAAACAAATTCAATTTAGTTTCATTATTTGATGTTTTTGTTTTTAGGCGAGATAATTGAATTTTTATGTTGGTTTGCTCAGTTGTTGTCAATGAAATTACAAATTTTAAATACTTTTAAAGAAAATTTTGCGCACAAAGATCTACTATGTTAGAAGGCAGCAAGTTTCTACTTTGTTCATACGATGCCCTTAGATCAGAAATATCACTTTTTAAGTCGATGATACTGGAATTCATTTGGCTTAACATTTACTAATTAGACCCAAAATAGTTTTTAACAGTGAAGTCATACGGGATAACTCATTTTGTATTAGTTTAATCTCGTCTGACCAGGCGCATTCTTTATCAGGCTGCTTTCGTTTACGAAAAGTTATTTGCGACTCGTTTGTTTGTTACTTTGTTTGTTTAATTGAAAAAGCAAAAACTGCTAAACCGATTTTTATGAAATTTGATACACATATAGAGAGTAACTTTTAACACATAGGATATTTTTTATCCCGAAAAAATGTTCCTATGGGATGCCATAGGATGATTTTCTACAGGATCGAAATTCACGCGAGTAATACCGCAAGCGCAGCTTGTTATCTTATAAAATTTATTATATTAGTATTTTTATAGTTTTCTATTGTAGATTGATTATTCGAACATTTTAAATTGTATATTATGTATATATTTTGTAAAATATCATTGTTGCATTGCATCACGCTTATGATTAACCTCTGCTTTCTGATTGGTTCAAGTCCAAAAGTATTGTTTCACTTTTAATTTCACTATTTATTATTATTAGTTATCAATAAATATAAAAACAAATGTTGGTCTGTATGTTCTTTATAGAATCGTGATGCATAATGCATTTGAGAATGTGATGATCTTTAGTAATGTTGTTCTGAAAGCGTCTACAAAGGTTTCTACGTTGGTATAAACAATTTTAGACAAATGGCGCCACTGTCATTCCAATAAATACGCAGTACAGCTAGTCTTAAATAAGGAAATTTAACTTTATCTGTAAAAAAAAACGTTGCGATCAAGAAGTAAGTATGAAATGAACGATAACGAAACGAAACGAAAAGAAATTCTAAGAATTAATTACTAGATTCTTACGCTGTCGATATAATCGCTTATTATTAATTGTAACTATTGATATCACGTGTATTTCATCTGAACTGTAGGATAATTAAAATGCCAGATGTTTCACATTATATGCGAGTACGGCTAGTTTTTCAACATTTAAATAATAGTAATTATCATTATTTTGTTGTCTTATTTTATTTAATAATATTTTTTTATTTTTACAGATAATAGCTTTATCACTCATCACCGTCGCTGCGGCGAGACCAGGTGCGTAAAACAATAATTACTAATCCTATCCTACAAATATTATAAATGCGAAAGTTTGTATGTCCGTTTGTTTGTTTCACCTTCACGCAAAAACTTCTTAACCGATTTTCGTTAAATTTAGCACATGCATAGTGAGTAACTGGGATTAACACATAGGATAGTTTTTATCCCGAAGAAATGTTCCCATGGGATGCGATTGGATGATTTTCCACGGGATCGAAATTTACGCGGGGGAAACCGCGGGGCGCACCTAGTGATATAGTAAACCAGTCATTTATATTAGTGAAAATGTAAGCCCAAGCTACAAAACTATAATACGTAATATTGTATGGGGGATAATAAAACGAGCGAATAAAAAGTAACTTAGCGACTGATGATGAGATAGGTACTGTATTAATAACTCGAGCGGTAAGAAAATAAGTGAGCGAAAAATAAACTAAACTAACGACGAATATTGGCTAATAATAAAAATCAAAACGAGTTTACAAAACATGAGCTGCGATTAATCCATTTCACATATTAAAAATCTAGCTGAGCGACGAAATTATTAAGTGAGCGACTCAAAATAATAAGTGAGCGACTAGAAATACAAAGCGGGCAACGTTAATATTAAGTTAGGAGACAATTTTTCTAAATGAAGTATTACATAACGAGCTGCTATAAAGTTCAGTTTGAGCTACGTTTTGTGAGCTACTTTATTACTGTTTGTGGATGACTGATAATCTATTTGAGGTGTTGTGTTTTTTATATTGATATTATTTTTAATGAAAACTACAGATTGTTCGCTGCGCGCGAATTTGAATAGCGCGCTGCAGGGCGACGAATCAACGAAATTTCAACACAACTTCTAATAGGCTTGACCTTTTAGAAGTTGACATTCCGACAGCAGCGCCTCCTACCGGATCCAATTGTATTGTTTACCATCCAGGTAACCATCGAAATACCCATATAAAATTTCAACCTAATCGGTTCAGCCGTTTAGAAGTTGACATAGACGCAGTCTTAAAACGAGTCGCATGAATTTTAAGATTCTGTAAATTGGGGGAGCTAGAGGGGGCTCGTCTAAGGTGGAATCATACAATTTTAGCTGTCGGAGTTGCGCGGATAGGAAAAAAAAGGTTTTTAGGTAAGAGTTAATAAGCAGTATTTTTTTCACAAATGACCTGAAATCGAGTATTCGTGAGTATTCGTGAGTGTGGGAGGCTTAAGGGTGTTAATAGCCAAAGCGTGATTTTTATAATCATACATGTATGGGTTAGGTTATGTCAGACTATGTTTATACACAACGAGCGAGCGAAGCGAGCAAGTTCAGTGAATTCGAAAATCCTATTTCGCTTATTTCGAACAGAGTGTAGTGCATATCTCGCCTTCAGGCCATTTTACGTGTGTCATATGCAGTAAGTAAGTCATAAAAAAAACCTTTATGTGAAGACAAAATATTTGGCAGATCTCTGGCGACTAAAACTGTATTATGTTAATAGATATTAACACCCTTAAGCCTCCCACATTCACGGAATACTCGATTTCAGGTTATTTGTGAAAAAAATACGGTTTAGTAATTCTTACCTAAAAACCGTTTTTTTTTCAATTCGGCGCATCTTCAGCAGTCAAAATTGCATGATTCCACTTTACATTAGCCCCCTTTAGCTCCCCCAATTCACAGAATTATCAAACTAAGGGGACTCGTTTTAAGAACTTAACCGTTGACATTCCGACAACAGCGCCACCTACCGGATCCAATTGTATTTTTTTACCATCCAGGTAACCAT
Source organism: Calycopis cecrops (assembly GCA_001625245.1). Lineage (NCBI taxonomy): Eukaryota > Metazoa > Arthropoda > Insecta > Lepidoptera > Lycaenidae > Calycopis > Calycopis cecrops. The sequence continues at coordinate 115,120 of LUGF01045056.1, forward strand.
CGAAATACCCATATAAAATTTCAACGCAATCGGTCAAGCCGTTTAGAAGTTGACATTCCGACAACAGTTCCACCTACCGGATCCAATTATATTTTTTTACTATCCAGGTAACTATCGGAATACCCATATAAAATTTCAAATCAATCGGTGAAGCCGTTTAGAAGTTGACATTCCGACAATAGCGCCACCTACCGGATCCAATTGTATTTTTTTACCATCCAGGTAACCATCGAAATACCCATATAAAATTTTAACCCAATCGGTCAAGCGGCAAGCCGTTTAGAAGTTGACATTCCGACAACAGCACCACCTACCAGATCCGATTGTATTTTTTTACCATCCAGGTAACCATCGAAATACCCATATAAAATTTCAACCCAGTCGGTCAAGCCGTTTTGAAGTTTGCCGACGTGAAGTGACAGCTGTGTTGGCGCGTTTCGTGCAGTGTGTAAGTAGCCGGTGGCCCATGGACGAAGGAGAAGAAATTTTCATCGTATGGAACGGTTATATCCACCAAGAACACCCATGATTGAATTATTATTATTATTATTTAAATGGTTTTTTCATAATCAAATTATAAAAAAAAATGTGTGCTTACAAAACACAGCTCAAATAGTTTTTTCATAAGCAAATTTAAAAAAAAATGTGTGCTGTACACAGCTCATTAAAGTATTTTTCCATTACGTTTTAATATTCAAATCACTTCATTGAAGATAAAATGCAGCTCAGTATATATAAATAGTTTACCAAGTTTTGAATAAAATGCAGGACGTAATGTTGTCACTCAAACAATTATTAGGTCGCTCAAATATTAAGAAGTTTTTCATTTAGTATTTTATGTAGCTCAAATTAATGTTTGTAAGTTGCTGTTCTGTACATTTCTCGTCGCTCGCAGTCAGTCGCTCACTTAGTAATTCTGTACGCTAATTTCATTATTTTTGACACCTTCAATTTTAATTTACAGTCACTCGTTTAAATACTACCCATATTGTATACATGATATAGTTTTATAAAAGACCGACGCGGAATAACAGCTAAGCAGTCACGTTTTGTGCGAATAGTTAATGCTCTGCGACCCATTTCGTTATTATCGGATAAATAAGCATCTGTGTAACCTGTTGTGGATGTTTATGGGCGCGAATAGTTCCTAGCAACGTCGTAGCTACAAAAGAGAAAATAAAAGAATGAAATATCAATTTTGCTATGTATGATTCATAGTAGCTACTATGAATATGATTTGGAACGTCACAGCTTCAAAAGGAAAGCATTGTACAAAAACTCCTCAATAAAGCTTGTCCGTAAAGTAAAGTGTATATTTCATAAAAGTAAAGTTACCCTATGTACAATAATAATGAATAACTTTGACGATTCTGGTAGTGATGATCATGATACTGATGACGATGATGATGTTAAAATGATAATTAGGTACCTATATATCATATTAAAAAGAATATACTTTGACAGGTTACAACAGTTATGGCGGCCACGCAGAATACTTTGAGAAAGATGGCGATAAGTCTGGCAGCCAAGGATTTGGCGTAAACGATGGCTTATCATGCAATCAAGGATTGAACGGTATCCAAGGACTATCTGGAAGCCAAGGATTATTTGGAAGCCAAGGACTATCTGGAAGCAAAGGGTTACCCGGCAGTCCAGGCTTAACTGCTAATCAAGCTTTAGCACTAGGTCAAGCATTCGTAACTGACCAAGGCTTAAGTGGAAGTCAAGGCTTGGGTGTAAACCAACAATGGGAAGGAAACCTTAACTTAAACTCTAACCATGGCATAAATCAGCACCGCGCGCAAAATCTAATTTCTGGTGTAAACCAACAATGGGAAGGAAACCTTAACTTAAACTCCAACCAAGGCATAGATCAGCGCCGCGTGCAAGGTCAAATTTCTGGTGTAAACCAACAATGGGAAGGAAACCTTAACTTAAACTCCCACCAAGGCATAGATAAGCGCCGCGCGCAAGATCAAATTTCTGGTGTAAACCAACATTGGGAAGGAAACCTTAACTTAAACTCCAACCAAGGCCGCGGACAAGGTCAAACTTCTGGTGCAGTGGCATGGCAAGGCTTGGGGGCGTCTCAAGGCTTCCAAGAGCAAGGCTCTCAAGTATCTGGTCCATTTGAAGGTAGCTGGAACGGTCAGCAGCAACATGGACAACTAGAATACCAAGGACATAAAGAACAACATGGTCTCGACGATCATGATAAACATCAAGGTCACATCGAAGATGATCTCCCTGAAGTATCTGGTCAATTTAAAGGTAGGTGGGGCGGTCGCGATTTCCATGGTCATTACGAAATCCATGGACAAGGAGACAACAAACATCAAGAATTCCATATTCAGGAAGACCTCGACAAACATCACGAATATCATGGTCATGATGATTATTATAAGCACCATGGCCACTATGATCACGATGACAAAGATGAACATTACGGTCACCATGGCCACTATGAAAACTATAGTCACGATAGTCACGATGAGCACGATGGTCATGATGAACACAATAAGCACCACGGTCACGATGATCATAAGGGATACCATGGTCACGACGACCACAATGATGACGATGAACATGACAAACACTATAGTCGTAAAACACGCAATTCCCAACATGGCTACTATAATCACGATGACAAAGATAAGCGTCACCGTCGCCATGACCACGATAAACACTATGGTCACGATGGTCACAATGAGCGTCATGGTCATGATAAACGCGATAAGCATCATGGTCACAAAGATCACAATGAACACCACGGGCACGATGTTCACGATAAGCACCATGGTCACGATGATCACGATAAACATAAACACCGTGGGCTGACAAAACGCGATTACCACCATGAGCACCATGGTCACGATAAACACGATGAAAATGATAAGCACTATGGGCACCATGATCACAAGGATCATCACGTACACCATGGCCATGGCCACGATGACCACTTTGACTATCATGATCATCATGACCACCATGTCCACCATGAGTACATTGCCGTCTTCTAATTTATTTATTTATGTATCTAATAAACATAGTTATAAGAAATATATGTTTTTGCTTTTTTTAAGTGATCCCATCTTCTATAGAGTTACAATTAAAGTTTTTAAAAATATAATATATTTATATCATACCAAAAACTCATGTCATGGTGTTCTCCGCAATGAACACCGAATCTACTGACCCGATTTTGATGAAATTGAGCATACCCGTGTTCTTTGGCCCAAATACATTAACATATAACTAGTGATCTCCCAGTCATAAATTAAAATTATAAGTTACTCAATATAAATTATTAAAATATAATATTCAAACAATATTCTAAAGTTCTATTGTCAAATTTTATTATTATTACTGTAACCACAGTTTTCACCAAGGCTGTTATTTACTTATTTTTTTTAAATAAATTATGTGAAATTCAAGAAGGAGTAAAATAAACAATACCCATTTTAAAAATATATATTGAAACAAAACTTGCTATATGCTACTACTATATAAAAATCATATGGTCAAAAAGATATCTATTAAACAGCACTTTTATAACATATTGCGATAATTTAATTAACAATTTAAAACTTCTCTGAGCTCAATGTTTTTTGTAAAAACTCTTTCATCGTTTGCTTAATCTCCTTCACCGTTATATTCGGAAATATTAAACCTTAAAACATCGAATGAGCGAACTCTACTTGCTGCGACATACAATTGTCCATGTGTAAAAACGGGCCGATTCAATATAACTCCAATTTTTTGGAATGTTTGTTCTTGAGCCGTATTTATTGTCATCGCGAATGCATGTATTATAGAAAATTGAGTTCTTGGAAAGTTAATTGGTAAAATATTTCCAGTATACGTTAAAAACACGTAAATGAACGAAACGAAAATTACGTACGTAAATTAACACGTGGAATCAAAATTCTCTTACTGCGCGCTGTCCCAGTTAGAATTTCGCAATCTAGTGAATTTCGACCCATACATTTGATATTTGATGCGCATTCTTGTTCCATTGACTAATGCGTCTTTAGTATTTAAGTTTCTGATCAACAGAACTATGCAATTAACTTTCAAAACTAACTTACAGGGTGGTAAACCACCAATATTCAAAGAATTTAAAAAATCTACCGGATAGTTATTGATGACATTGTCATTATCACAAATTATTTTATCATAGCTATGATATGTTCTCTGTTCACCAGAAATTATATCAGTATTAATCAAAGTACAATCATCAATTGTAGATTCTAAAATTACAGAGTTCAATATATTTTCTGAGAGTATGTTTTCGTAAACATTTCCATATGCTTCATCTATAATATTGTTTTTTTCTCCTATTAATTGTTGAGGTATTTCGATTACGTTTTCACCAAACTAAGGGAATCTTGTTGTCTCATCGTTACCTATCTTTTTCAAGAATTCTACGAATTCTGTTTCTTTTGGGAAAGCTCTCATATTTTGAGTAAATGTAATTTTATGAAAATTAGGAAATTCTTGCCAACTTGTAACACAATTTTCAATTAAAGTTCAGCGTGATTCATGTAGGATAACTGATGAGATTTGCCGAAAATCGCCGCAAAGAAGATAAATAGTTTTTCCTCCAAATACTTTATCGCACCTAAGCTACGGTGCAATAACGTCCCTTATGCAACTGACGTAATTTTTCAGGAGAAGAATTTGAAAGTTCAACATCCAATTACAATGTATAGTTATTTTTTAATATAAAAATAAATTTATAATATTTAAACTACAACTTTAATCTTTTTCTTAAAATAACAGCGAAAACTCAACTCATTATTACAACGGAAACATAAAAGTTTAAAAATTATTACCCCCACAGAAGTGACGTTATGGATCTAATATTAAATCGGTCAATTGTGTCATAACAAATAAAATACGTCATCATGCATTTTCTTAAATATTTATTAAATTTAACATAATTTCTTAACTTTATTAATCAGACTTATAATGACAGACTTTTTACTACTTATTAAACTAGAACAATCGTCCCGAGTCAGGTCAACTAGGGGAGTTGAACATTATCATTGCACTTATTTATTAAACTTAACCATTTATTAGCCTTTTTTAATCACAGTCATTGTACCCGTTTTTATATCTAACTAATTAAAAATCAACAAAAGATATCAAATACAAGTCTTTTTACTTATCCTATATAAAAAAAAGTTTACTCTTAACTAAGCATCATAGGCTTTGTAAAAGATAAATAAGAAAAAAATTTTAAATTAAATTATTATAAAAGCTTGCATAGTATCTTGGCACAAGGTTAGCCTCCAATAGTTGCAGTAAATCACGCTTTTTACGCTCTGAAATTGTTATTTTGTTGCTGTAAGCTGCCTTCAAATCTATTTCCTCTATTCTTCGATTGCCTCTATTGCCACTTAGTTTTTTCGGTTGAACAATAGCTTTAGCTTCCTTCCAATTGTCAGTTTTGTATGTAGTTCTATATTAGTAATTTTCTGAATTTTTAGTAAATTTAATACCTTTGATATCACCGGTCTTGATAACACAATCATTAACATTTGTTGCCATATTAAAGTTCATGTTCTCTTCAAGTGATTTCAAATCGAAGAAGTCGTTAAAATTCATTTCATTTACCACAAACGGTTTACCAGGTTTTTTGGCTCCACGGATTAGGGAAATGTATGGATCGGGTATGTAAATACATCTAGCAATTTTGGCTCTAGTCACAGATTTTTCAATAACCGAGTGCGCTGCATCACCTTCGTTTTGCGTGTGACCTCGAATTAAGAAGTTGTGTTGAATGGAGTTAATATTTAAGCGATTCACTGCATAATAGTACATTGCAAAAACAATTATCAGAATACATAACAACATCGCAGCCTGGATTTTCAAATGCAATCTGCTCTAAGTATTTAAAGACACACGACCCTATTTCAATGGTTCCTCGATTAGCCAACCCCTCATGCCAAAAATAACAGGTTGTTTCTTGTTTGTTTGCATTCGATATAGTTAAATTAGGGGAATAATAAAACGAGCGAATAAAAAATAACTTAGCGACTGATGATGAGATACTGTATTAATAACTTGAGCGGTAAAAAAATAAGTGAGCGAAAAATAAACTAAACTAAC
>LUGF01045056.1:123471-134853 GCA_001625245.1 Calycopis cecrops
TAAGATTAAGCACTAAATTTTTGGTTCCGTATGTTCGTATAGCACTCCCGTTTGCCGCATACAGTTTATAAGATTGACCTTCACTATTACCAAATGGTTTTTTAACAGCAGGTATAATAGACACGTTGGCCCCCGTATCCACCAAGAAACGTAAACCACTGTTTAAGTCAGTTACGCAAAGGCGGTGGGAAGGTGAGATGGTGCAGACCTCCGCCGTGGACTGCACCGCATTTAGTTTTCCTGGTTCTGGTGTTGATTGTTCTGCCTCTTCCACGCACACGGCTCTGAACATTTGTTAGCTCTATGGCCGAATCGCGCGTGATAATAACATAGGTCATTGTCGGTAAATGACCTGCGCCGGATCATGTTACGGTCGCGAGAGTTCGAGCGATGACGATATAAACTATTGTAGTTATTGTAATTTTTTTGACGGTATTTGTGTGCATTCTGCAGCTCCATGATAAGCAGACTCAGCTGAGCAATTTGTGCTTGCAATGATGAGACGGTGACTGTTGCTAACTCAGCTGTCGTGCTGGCGGATGGCGGATAATTTTCTGTGGCCATTTCGCAGGGATTTTTCAAACTATCTCGTCAGCTGTTGTCGGTATGACCGTCTTGAAGGAACGACGAGCGTTAGATCCCCGTGATTGTGAGCCTCTTGAAATCTCAAATCGGTGGAATCCGCTGGTGGAAAGCCGGTTTGGATGTGCGATCACGGAGAATCACGTCGGGGTCACCAATTTGCCTACGAGTGGGCAGCGTTATTAATAACCCTTAATGTGCAATGGTCACTTAGGTACTTGTCTGTCAGGAGCTGAATAATACGCAACAGTCACTAGATTATATTTATTGGGTATGTTACAGGCACGACTATTGCTCGCTGGTATTGTAGTGTGTCTGACTTTATATAACAATGTTCACCCTACTTATATGCACACCAAAATAGGGAGGCGATCAAATAAAATTATGGTGCACTTATACGGAGACATATTATATGCAACCAATATGGATAGGCACAGGGTCATCTAGTTTGGATTGCGATACTTGAACCTCAGAATCCGTATTACGACACAGGTCACAGGGACACGGTTCTGAACATGGTAACCTTGTAGATTTGGCTGAGTTTTGCACTTCAAGCACAAGTTTTTTGCCACGTTGGTTCATTCTGAAAAAAAAAACATTAAATTGATAACAAACAGGCAATCAAATAAAAATCATAGTCACAAAATAAATTATAGACTATTTTAATCAATATTGTGACTAGAATTGCTGCGAAATAATCACTTAAGTATTAGATTTCCTAAAAATAGTTGCCAATAAAATTAATTATGTCGGAACAAATCATCATAATTAAAAAAAATAACCAACAACATTAATCCTAAGTACCTACCATAAATACTGGAGCAATATCGTCACTAATGTTCAACTTTAAAACCATAAAATACAAAAATTGGAGAAATAATGTCATTACTTCACAAAAGTGTCACTATTGCTCCAAAAACATAAAAATAAATTGTCACTATTACCTTAGCGACATTGTAGCTCCAGGAGGCTCCTTCTCGTGCCTCGTCCAGGAGGCCGCGCGCAACTGACCAATGAAACGTTGTTTCTCCCAGTGCCGTCCAGATTCGCGCCAAAAACGTTCGACACTAGTACTCTCGCAATGAAACTATGCGTACTACACAAGTGAAAACAAACGCAGAAATTTCATTAATAATTATTATCAAAGATGATGAATGTATGAAACAACCGTAGCTACTATTTGCTTATATAATAATAATAATATTTAATAATAATTTATTTTTCACCACAATACATTTTAGACATTAATAATAGATGTGATGCTAACATAAATAGGAGTATTGTGGGGAACTGGTGCCTAAACTAAACTTTAGGGGCCTGTATTTCAGGTCACCAGGTCTCCACTTATGCTGCTGGTTGGCAATAGTATAGTTAATTATTAGTTAACAGTACAAACGTTAGACATGTATTAGCGATCTATACAAAATTTGTGGTAACTGGTAAGTAAATTTAAACAGCTAACGGCCTGGCCACGGACACAGCGGTGCGACTTGCGGTGCGGTGAGCGGATCGTCTGTCTCTCTCTCACTCGCGCGTCGAGTATTGCCTCGCCGCTCGCCGCGCCGCAAATCACACCGCTGTGGCCGTGGCATGGCGCATACATTTTGTATGTCACGTCTTGCCGCTCACCTCGCCGCTCGCCGCGCCGCAAGTCGCAACGCTGTGTCCGTGGCAGGGCGGTAAGAGTAGAATTACATTACTAATGCGTATATAATATGTATGTGTGTTTGGTGTGTGGGTGGATGTGTGTGTGAGAGTGTATGAACGTATGGGAGTGAATGTATGTATGTGTGTTTGTATGGGTTTGTGTACTAAACATCTAGTTATAGCAATTGTTAAGTAGCTTTTCTGTTTCATAGTAATTTAGTTCTAGAAGCCATGTGGTTAATTTATGCTTACACAATTTTTTATTAATATTGTATAATCTATTTATTTTGTTGTATAAGAAACCACCGAAGTAACAAAAGAAGCGGTTTGAGAAAACTGTAGTTAGAACGGTGTTATGGCGGTCGACTGGGTTGAAACGCCTTTAGCTATTTATTTGGTACAGAATTTTCAAAAATGGGTATAGGCAATTTAAACACACTGTGTAAAGTCCTATCTCCAAGAAATAAAGTTGATGCCACGCCACTGAACGCAGTTGGAATACAACGAAGATTAAGCGAGTTTACATAACATAACATACATAATTTTTTATATTCACACACCGCTCATACGATAGAATGTATGGAAACAATTATTTGTAAAAACACTTACATTACTATGTTCATGTGAATAAATAAACGATTATGATTATGATTATGATTTGTTGATTGAAACTACAAAATTTATTATTATTAGATTTTAAGTATAAATTTTAATACAGAAGTTACTCTTTCCTAAAGTACAATAAAGAAAAGCAAATTTCTATTATTTTCATGCATAAAATATATCAAAAACCGGGTGTTGCGTTCATTCAGGGAACGTCAAACGTCATTTAGGGATCATGAATGTCATTTTGGGAACACCCAAATCATTTTCGGGAACATTACAAAAACGGCAAATAAATCACTAATAAATAATGTTATATTTAAATCATACATATACAAGATTAGGGATGATACATATTGGGGTGTAATGAGGGGCCACGTCATGCTCTGACATCAAATGCTGCAGTCCAACTCGGTTCTGGGAGCGAGGTAGTTATCTGATTGCATGCTAGCCGACCATAATCTCTCTATTAGTGGCTCCTCGTAGCTGCAGTGTACAGCAGCAGCCACATCCTGGAAACCACGTTGGATCGTGGGCTAAACCTAATAGAGGCGGCTGAACAATTCAACTTACTCGGGTGATCCTCCGACAGTACACAAAGTCTGCTACGGCGTTTATCACCGGCACCGTCAATAGCCAACTGCTACCGGTGTGTACGGCGATGCAGCAAGGTGATGGTACGCCTAAAAGGGTGCTTGCTTGGATCTAGTATAGCTTGCGGCCAACCCACTGCATCCTCTCTACCACCGTACGTACCAGACAATTGGTCCACAGAGTCCTAGTAGTATAGGACGAGAGAGTGAATTTGCACCAGCGCAATCGCTTACTCACTATAAATTATTCACGCGCAGATGAACCTTGGCTTTATTTCGTTCTGTGATATAACAAAGTCCTATGGCGATGGGGCGATGGTAGTTGGAATTTCGGTTTACGGTGTATCTGGTTCTTAGCTGTTTCCCTGCACATATAGGCGATCAGATGAGAGTGGTCACTCCTGGCTTCAGCTAAGGCAGGAGGTCGGGCTCGGTAGCACGTCTGATGACTAAGCAGCCCTATTTAGGATCGCTCTGCTTACCCCTGCATAGGGGAGGGGCCTAGAAAAGGTGGCTTTAACATAGTCAGTCTTACCGTTATTACCTAGACGGCAAACCGCGGTCATCGGGCACCGATATAATCGCGGTCGAAAGGTATATAAAAATTGAACATCACAACACCTTAATTTTGCGACTTGGAATGTGCGAACTCTTTTGGATAACCCCACTAAACAGTGTCCTGAGCGTAAAACTGCTTTTATAGCTAGGGAGCTAGCAAGATACAATATCGACATTGCTGCCTTAAGTGAGACCCAGTTATCAGATAGCGGTGAGCTCTGCGAAGATCGCGGTGGGTACACTTATTACTGGATAGGCAAACCTTCAACCGAGCGAGCTGGGAGTGGAGTAGGTTTTGCTATCAAAAATGATATCGCGAAGACCTTAGTTGAGTTACCTAGGGGTATTTCTGATTGAATCATGACCCTTCGGCTACATCTTAGGTCCAATAAATACCTCCACTTAATTTGTGTCTGCGCGCCTACTATGGCTTATACTGACGAGAATAAACAGGAGTTTTACAATAAATTGAGAACTGTTTTGAAAAGTATACCTTCTAATGACAAAATCATCCTAATGGGTGATCTAAATGCTCGTGTTGGCTCTGAATATCACGTCTGGAATCAGGTCCTTGGAAGCCACGGAGTTGGGAAGTGAAGACGTTGGAAGAACTAATGGATAACTGCTCCTTTTTTTTTTTTTATGATATAGGAGGGCAAACGAGCAGCCGGAGCCGTTTTCATGACTACCGACGCCCACAAACATCCACATAGAGGCTATACAGATGCGCTGCCCTCCTTTCTCCTCCCACCTCCATGGGCCACCGGCTACTTACACACCGCACGAAACGTCACTTTACGCCAGTCTCGTGTAAGCGAGAGGTACCTTCCCGGTCGTGCCGGCCCAATTCTTCATTATGTGCAAAACCTGTGTGTTACCAACACTTTCGTATGGCTGATAAGTATTTGAGATCATGGATGCACCCATGTTCTAAACACTGGCATATCATAGACTATGTCATTGTGCGCAGGGCTGATTTGAAGGACATCTGTGTTACCAGAGCTATGAGGAGCGCTGACGATGAACTGATCACCGGTTAATATGGTCAAAGGTTCGCCTTAAACTTCAGGAAGACCTCAACCTTGAGTTCGGCAAAACATCTCTGAGCACAGGTGGCTCTATAGATAAACATTGGTGCTCGCTAGCGCAATCACTTCACGATACAACCCAAAAAGTAGTTGGCAAGCCGGTAAAAAAAACCCAAGACTGGTTTGACGACTGCGATGACAAAATCATGGCTCTTATCGAAGAATCCCGGCGTGACATGACGAGATAAATAAACGATTCGCACCTTAAAACCGTCCGACATCAGCTTAAATCCAAAGTACGAGATCTGAAAGATGACTGGTGGATAATGAAAGCGTTAGAGTTACAACACATAGCCAACAAAAAACAACCTGGGCTCTTCTTTCAGTGTCTCAGAACTGTCTTTGGTCCTCGCTACAAAAAAACGTCTCCCATCTTTTCCTGTGACAAATCCAAAAGACTCTCAGAACGGGGTACTTTGTCGGTGGGCTGAGCACTTCGATGAAGTGTTAAACCCATCGGGCGAGGGAGCTGATCTCGCCTATATAGACTCTCTCCCAACTCTTCCTCTTTCATCAGAGCTTGATAAGTCTCCATCTTTTGACGAGTTTCTCGCAGCGGTCAGTCTTGTCAAAAACGGCAAAGCTGTGGGTTCGGATAGTCTACCAGCTAAACTTTACAAATACGGAGTCCCCAACGTTCATAATATACTTTTTGAACTCGTGGTAAGCGCCTGGGGTATTGGGCAAATTCCTCAGGCCTGGAAAGATGCCAATATCTGTAAATTATACAAAGATTTAGGTGACTCCTCTGATTGTGAATCATACAGAGGCATCGCTTTACTCAGTGTGGCTGATAAAGTGCTGGCCCATATTATCAACCGCCGGAGATCTGCTCTATGGATGATTCTAGTCAAAGCTGGATGTCCTGAGAAGCTTGTTAAAATGGTACGTCAATTTCATGATGGTATGGTTGCAATAGTGCAGCACGAAAACAGCTTCACAGACCCATTCCCAGTTTTCAGCGGTGTTAAACAGGGCTGCGTTATGGCTCCCACGCTTTTTGCACTCTACTTTGCCTACGTACTCAGGGATTCCTACTGCGACGGCATAGGACAGATCGGTCTCAGTGTCAGAATGGACAAAAGTGTCTTCTGTGTTTAGTGTGTCTAAAAGATCGGTACAGAAGCTCTCTATCATGGACATTCTGTATGCTGATGATGTCTGTCTAATGGCCCACGATGTCGCTAGCCTGCAATTATTTCTAAACCGTCTCAACGATTCGTGTCGAAGATTTGGTCTGATCATCATGATCATCCGATGCCTCAAAGACTCAAGTACTTAAACAACCTGCACGTGGCACTACACCAGATCCAACCCCAGTGCTCTTGAACGAAACGCCACTTGAGGAAGTATATCTTTTCGGTACCTTAGTAGTTTCATTCGAGACGACAACCGGCTTACTACCGAAATTTCCTCCAGAATTGCAAAGGCAGCGGCATCATTTGGAATGCTACGTAAAAGAGTTTGGGACTCGCATGACCTCAAATTACACACCAAGATCGCTGTGTACAATGCAATTATTTTGCCTATACTCCTATATTATGCTACTGAGACGTGGTGACTTTACAGGGGCGATAATAATTGCTAGGACACCTTTCATATAAAGTGCTTAAGATCGACTAAAGTGGCAGGACCGAGTACCAAACACGAAAGTGCTGCAACACACTAATTTGAGTGGCATTGCAGCGCTGATCATGCAAGGCCAACTCAGATGGTGCGGGCACCTTTTACGCATGGACGACACCAGGCTGCCTAAACCTGTGTTCTACTCACAGCTGAAGGAGGGAAAGCGCACTCCTGGTGTACAGTACCTGCGCTACAGAGACGTCCTGAAGCGCCACCTCACCGCATGCAACATCCCATGCAAAGGTTGGGAAGAGCTCGCGCAATAGAGAGGAAAGTGGCGCAGTTTTGTTTATAAGGCTGTTTCTGACTATGAAAGGCATCGTGTGAAAGAGCTTGATGCCAAACGCCTTATAAGAAAAACCCGTCCGAAGCCTTCCTACACCTATACATACAATGATGACGGACAGTTGTATTGTGCGCCATGTAACATGGCCTTTAAAACAAAATTTGGCTTTGCAAGCCACATCCGAGCTCATAAAGAGCTTAAACTCAAGGTCTGTACAATTTCGAAGGACCAGTCACATGTGTTCCCACGGTCAAACTTCAGATCCGATGGTCTTAGGTCACATTAAATGAAACCACAGTATAGTTTTATAATTTAGATCTCTTTTAATCATTTTGTATGAACAGCCTAACTAAATACATTTGTGTAAGCTATAGCGCGATGTAGCATATGTGATAACGCCATCTGTTATGCACTACACGAACTATATATATGTTATACAAATAACTTACAATCTGACAAGGTCCGCCATTGACGGATACGTCACGGAGGACATCATCATCATCATACAAGATGAGATGACCTTTAACTTTACGTATTTATAAACTTAATACATGGGACACACTAAAAGTTTTGCACTTCTAGCTAATTGGGGCTATTTGAATTTCGAATGTTATATATTTTTAAAGGTACCTGCTTAGTAATAAAAAAAAACAATTGACGGGAAATCATATGTCAATTATTGTTTTTTATCACACATCAAACGTACACAATGAAAATGGAATTATGTCGAAAAGATTTAAGAGCGATGATTTTTTATGATTTTTATAGTTCTCTCTCTCCGTAAGACTGTGCCGCTTGTCTTTAAAATGCTTTTGGGAGAGAAGCACCCTGTTTGAGCACCGTGAGACGATGGTTTGTTGAATTTGAGAGAGGTCGAGTTTCTTTACACGACGAATTTCGTGAAGGATGGCCTTCAACTGCCGTCAACGAAAATGATGTGGCTACTGTTAAGCGGCTAATTGAAGAAAACCTGCGGATTACCTATGAGACAATTTGAGAACTATTGGGGATTGGTATGAGCCAAATTCAGAAAATTTTACACAAAGAAATTAAAGTTTTTTTTTTTAATCTGAAAGAAAACTTTGTTGTCGTTAAATCCCTCATGAACTGACAGCGGAGCTGAAGCGGGCTCGCGTGGAATGGTGCTCACAGATGCTACTGAAGTACGACCACGGAAATTCTAATGCTGTTTATGACATCGTTACAGGAGACGTTGTCATTGAATCCCTCATGAATTGACAGCGGAGCAGAAGCGGGCTCGCGTGGAATGGTGCTCACAGATGCTACTGAAGTACGACCACGGAAATTCTAATGCTGTTTATGACATCGTTACAGGAGACGTTGTCATTGAATCCCTCATGAACTGACAGCGGAGCAGAAGCGGGCTCGCGTGGAATGGTGCTCACAGATGCTACTGAAGTACGACCACGGACATTCTAATGCTGTTTATGACATCGTCACAGGAGACGAAACGTGGATTTATTGTTTTTAACCCGCAAAAAACATTAAAATAGGTGTTCGAAAATGAGAACAGGCCAACAAAAGTAAGGCAGGTATTAGATTATATTATAAAAGGGAAATATTGTATTAATTCCCTTTTATTAATAGTTGTCAAAGCAACATAATTACTCCTTTTTAATATTAGGTGAATAGTTTTATATCTTTTGCCACATACTTTGTATTTAGTTCCACTTTAAAAAAATATATAAACAATGTTTGATAACAAAGTGCTCTGATTGGTGGATTCCTAAAATGCTTGTCATTGGTCAATCTAAAATCTTTATTTATTTATTTATTTCTCACCACAATACATTTTATACATTAATAGTAAACATAGAACAACAGTAGTAGTAACATAGTGTTGACATAGAATGTATTGTGGGGAACTGACCTCTGTGAACTTAGCATGCAAAGTGTCCATAATGATTATTTGTTTTATTGAAACGTATTGCATGCTAATATATGGGGGTATGCAAACCGTGGATCAGGTATGCGGTCAGCTAATTTATTAGAATTCGTCGTTTGTACCTCGAAGGTTTGGCAACTGGGGCCCAAAAACTAAAGATTTTGTAGAATTTTGCCGATTTTCAACATTCAATGGTCAGCTACTTCGCCGAAACGATGCATGCTATTGTATGATGACATG
This sequence comes from Calycopis cecrops, assembly GCA_001625245.1. Lineage (NCBI taxonomy): Eukaryota > Metazoa > Arthropoda > Insecta > Lepidoptera > Lycaenidae > Calycopis > Calycopis cecrops. Next base: position 132,601 of record LUGF01045056.1, read on the forward strand.
CACGATATGCACTAGACTACGTAACAGGTATTTGACCAGGTTTGGTCGTTTGTACCTCAAAGGAATAAGAGCTGGGGCCCTCGAAATACCAAATTTACTTTTTCCGCAAATAAATGATTGTACCTGCGCCAAATCGATGCATGCTATTATATCGGGGTATGCAAACCACGGCTCAGGTATGCGGTCAGCTAACTTATAAGATTTCGCCGTTTGTACCTCGAAGGTTTGGCAACTGGGGCCCAAAAACTAAAGATTTTGTAGAGTTTTGCCGTTTGATCACTTATTTGCGGAAAAAGTAAATTTTGTATTTTGAGGGCCCCAGCTCTTATTCCTTTGAGGTACAAACGACCAAACCTGGTCAAATACCTGTTACGTAGCCTACTGCATATCGTGCATGTCATCATACAATAGCATGCATCGTTTCGGCGAAGTAGCTGACCATTGAATGTTGAAAATCGGCAAAATTCTACAAAATCTTTAGTTTTTGGGCCCCAGTTGCCAAACCTTCGAGGTACAAACGACGAAATCTATTAAATTAGCTGACCGCATACCTGAGCCATGGTTTGCATATCCCCATATAATAGCATGCATCCATTTGGCGCAGGTACAATCATTTATTTGCGGAAAAGTAAATTTGGCATTTTCTGGGCCCCAGCTCCTATTCCTTTGAGGTACAAACAACCAAACCTGGTGAAATACCTGGAATAGGATTTAGTTCATATTATGCATGTCATCATATGATAGCATGCATCGATTTGCCTAAGGTACAATCAATCCTTTATTTGCATAAAATACAGGAAATTAGTTTTTGAAGCCCACAGTTAAGTTTCAGATGGCCCAAAAAAAAATTATTTTTGGTGCAATCAATTTTAGGCCTTTATTAATATACCTACTAAATTTCAGCAAAATCGAAGACTAATGCATGCTTGGCCCTACAGGGCCCTCATTAAATATTGAGGTACAAACAAAAAAAAAGTTGGTACAATCCGGTACAAACGATTTGAAATACGTTTCAATAAAAAAATAATCATTATGGACACTTTGCATGCTAAGTTCACAGAGGTGGGGAACTGGTGCCTAAACTAGGCTTTAGGGGCCTGTATTTCAGGTCACCAGGTCTCCGCTTATGCTGCTGGTCGACAATAACAGACATAGTTAAAAATCATTAATTATATACTGAATTAGAATTTATAATAATTGAAAACACAACATACTAAAAGTTAGCATATGACTAACAACAACTGGAGTGATATTATTAACATTATAAGGATCTTTATGTTTCACCATTGGCCGCATTGGTTTACAAATTGTACAATTATATTTAATTGCAATATTATTGAACCTTAAAAGAATGCTAAGATAATACCTTAATTAAGTAAGAAACTAGATTTAATTGCTTAGATATAAAACAAACTGTACAGTGGCTAATAACTTAAAATAAATTCTGATTGGTCAATTTTCGGATGGTAACATTGTCAAAAAATAGTGGTGGTTTGGGGTGGTTTTGATTTTGGGGTATATATACCCCATAGGGGATGGAACCCGGCCTCTTTCGATACTACAAGACCCCTGGGGCACATCTCACGACTTCACGAGTGACGACAGCCAGAAAGTTAAGTAATTGTGTTACTATGTACCAGCCACTTTAATATGTTTATTATTTGATTTATTCTTGCCTATGTTAAAAAGATCCTTTTTACCCTTTTAACTTTATAAAACTCTGAAAATTAAATGTTACTTTAGATAAACTTTAGATACTTTAGATAAAAAACAAAAGTAGAAACTAAATAAAATACAACGTATCCTGAAGCTAAATATAAAAAGTCCTCCCGGCTTGTATATTACGAAGAAAAAAATATTAGTTCTGACACTCGTTTCCGCTGTGAGTAAATAAATACCTAGGAAAATATTAAGGACGAATTTTATGATAATTAAACAGAACTCATTAATGCATAATATTATTTTTATATTGTAAAATCTTGAGACAAAGAAATATTATTACAATATTATATTGTTATAATAGTATTGAGTAAAGCAACTAAGAATATTGTAAAAATAATTTTTCATCATTTTCATCATTTCAAAAAAATAAAAATACGATTAGTTTTCTCTCCTCAAGTTATGGTCGCAGCACACTTATCAACTCGGAAACGGATCGTAAACGTATCACCTCGAGCCGGTCAGTATTCTTAGTATGAAACTCCATAGTGCAACGTACACTAATGGGAAGCGGTACGGAAACGCCTCAGATCG
>LUGF01045056.1:162537-179220 GCA_001625245.1 Calycopis cecrops
TGTTTTAAGTTTTTCTTTTAAGAATAACTCTTTTTTATTTAAAATTTATTTTATACAAAGTATAGCTTTTTATATATCAATTCAGGCAATACGAAGTTTGCCGGGTCAGCTAGTCTATATATATAACTCAAACGTGACATAGCCAGCTATCAACGCACAGACCAAACCACTGGACGGATCAAGCTGAAATTTGTCATTCAGGTAGAAGTTATGATGTAGGCATCCGCTAAGAAAGGATTTTTAGAAATGCAACCACTAAGGGGGTAAAATAGGGGTTTAAAGTTTGTATGGAAGACCGTCCCTTTTTAAGTTAGAAACATAAAACTTTATTTTTAAGCTACTTATTAAAAATGAGTAGAAACGTGTTGAAGCGTTTTTGGAAATTTTACCCTTAAGGGGGTAAAACAGAGGTTGCAAGTTTATATGAAAGCCCTTATTATTAAACCGCCGGATTGGGCTGAAATTTGGCATTCAGGTAGATGTTATGACGTAGGCATCCGCTAAGAAAGGATTTTTAGAAATACGGGTTGTATTCTAAGGGGGTAAAATAGGGGTTTAAAGTTTGTATGGAATACCGTCCCTTTTTAAGTTAGAAACCAAACTTTATTTTTACGCTACTTATTAAAAATTATCGACATTTGGATTTAGCTCTTGAAGAGGCAGCGCGTATGATTCGAGAGCTTTTTGCTATCATTTTATTATTCGGCCAGGTTTCCGACCCCTTATATCTTTGGGAAAAATACAAAGAATACCTTTCTGAGGACTTTAAAGAACAGCTGGAAAGACAAGGTGACGTGAATGTAGAGCACTCATCGGACCTAATATTTAACAAATGCCAGTCGGTATTAGAGGATGCCGTATTATCATTATGCGGCCGTCCACTTAAAGAGTATGAATTACCTCAGTCAATAACATCAATACAATTTGGAAATAGAGAGTACGTGAAGGAAACCAGTTACGATACAGTGGCCTTAGAAGACGTAGTAAGAAAAAATGAAGCATCATTGAATGACGAGTAACAGGAAGTTTACAATAAAATCATCACAAGTGTAGATGCAAATGATGGTCGAATATTCTTCTTAGATGCTCCAGGTGGAACTGGTAAAACCTTCCTTATTAATTTACTTTTGGCGAAACTAAGAAGTACTCACGGCATTGCACTGGCTGTGGCGTCGTCCGGTATAACTGCTACATTACTCGAAGGTGGTCGAACTGCTCTTGCTACTTTTAAGTTGCCACTCAATTTCATCACTGCCAAGGCTCCCATTTGCAACATCTCCAAACAAAGTAATTTTGGTGAAGTTTTAAAGAGTACAAAAATAATCGTGTGGGACGAAATAGCGATGGCTCATAAAGGTTGAAGCATTAAACAGATCACTAAGGGATATAAGAGATAATACAAAATTAATGGATGGCTGTTACGCCATCCAGTTTTTCTGGCTGGAGATTTTCGGCAGACTCTACCATTGGTGCCAAAAAGAACCAGAGCTGACGAAGTAAAGTCGTGCATTAAGAAATCCAATTTGTGGCCCCAGGTTAATATTCTTAAGGTCTCTAAAAATATGAGAGCACATTTGGGCGGGATTGAGTCTGCTGGTAGATTTCAGATCTCCTTCTTAAAATCGGTAATGGTGATTTTCCATCGTGTGATGGAATGATAACCATTCCGGAAGAATTGTGCACGGTTGTTACTGCGGTACAAGAATTACTGAATAACATTTATCCAGATATTATTCATATACATGACAAGCCTATTGAATGGTTATGTGAGCGTGCCATACTTACTCCAAAGAACGATTGCACATTTGGGCGGGATTTAGTCTGCTGGTAGATTTTCAGATCTCCTTCTTAAAATCAGTAATGGTGATTTTCCATCGTGTGATGAAATGATAACAATTCCGGAAGAATTGTGCACGGTTGTTACTACGGTACAAGAATTACTGTATAAAATTTATCCAGACATTATTCACATACATGACAAGCCTATTGAATGGATATCTGAGCGTGACATACTTACTCCAAAGAACGATCAAGCAGCAGCTATCAACGATATCCTGCTCATGTCGTTTGAGGCCGAAGAAAAGGTCTATACTTCGATTGATACTGTGGTTAATACAGATGACGCCACTAATTGCACTGCAGAATTTTTAAATTCATTAAAACCGCCAGGTTTGCCTTATCATATACTTATTCTACGTATGGGCACTCCAATTATGTTGTTGCGAAATTTAAAACCACCAAAACTTTGTAACGGTACGAGACTGCAAGTGAAAGCGTTACATCGCAATATTGTGGAAGCCATTATATTAACTGGGTGTGCGAAAGGGGAAACTGTATTTATACCACGAATCCCAGTAATACCGAATTATTCCCCATTCGAATTTAAACGAATTTAATTTACAGTTTCCCCTAAAAGTCTGCTTTGCCATGACAATAAACAAGTCTCAAGGGCAAACTCTTAAATGTGCGGGTATTGACTTGAGAGAACATTGCTTCTCTCATCGACAGTTTTATGTTGCTTGCTCACGAGTTAGTTCACCCAGTACTTTGAAAATGTTAGCGCCTAAAAACAGATTAATAAAGAATATTGTGTACAAAGAAGTTTGTAGGTCCAAATTTTTTACACATGCTAAACAAAAGTAAAGTTATTTACACACGCTACATAAAAACTATACCTAATCAATAGTACTTCTTAACGCGAGCGAAGCCGCGGGCAAAACTTAGTCTTACATAAACAGTGTTAGTTTTTGGTTACCGGCCAAATTTTCAGATTTGGTTCATAATGGATAATACATTCAATTTATGAAATAAAACAAATAAGAAAAATAATATAAAAAATATTTTTGTCCCGTACGAAAATAAATACCGTGTGGGTAACATAATTGATCATTGCCGCCGCATCAAATCAATGTTTATGAAACAAAATATTACAAATAAGACGATAAAATAAAACACACCCTTGAAATGATGTTTATTTCCTTATTTTTAAATATGGCCTGTGACCAAAAACTAACCCTATATATTAAAAATGTGTATAAATGTCTTTATACTATTTTTCTAGGTAATTAATTAATTAATTATCTTATAGTAATCTTTTAGAGATCATATACATAGTGACTCCCTTGTGAAGTCACTCATAGAACAGGTAAATAAGTTGAGGTTTTCCGCTATTATAATTTAATAGATTAATTGATAGATAGAAATGCGCATTTTTTGTTTTGCTGTCCAGTTGCATATTTTGTTTTTCTGTCCTACTACAAAGAGAACAATTTACATGTAAATGTTTATATTGCCCTATCAGAATAGATGATGATGTAAGTCAATGCAAAATATGGGACTATATCATTTTACGAGTACAAACAGCCATAGATTTTTTTTTTGTAAGAAAATATTATTTTATCCATACCATTACGATTCAAAATACTTTTCATCTAAATATTCCGATTGTGAAGGTGACTAAAATATTTACATAAAATCTGATTGTATAATGAAAAAATCGATAATATCGAAACAAAGACATGTTATGCAAATGCATGAGAATATAATATAATATTATAGCCGGTTCCAAAATTATAATAAAACAAAAATAATATTAAAATAAAATAAAAATAAATATAATAACCTTATGTAACAGTTTTTAAATATATTTTTTATAACAGCAACAACATGCATATTGTAAAAACGTGTGCAACGTCGTAATAAACGAAAATCCTTGATTTAAAAAAAACCTATATTATTATACACAAAATAGTTTAGTAGCAGTAGATAGTAGATTAGTAGCAGCAGATGTAGCAGAAGTAGTAGCAGTAGCAGGATCTGATGGGTGCGTGGGACTCATGGAAGACCCGAACATCCGCTGAAGCCCCGCCGGTGCCTTCGGCCGGCTTTATTGAGGTGTCTCGGATCTGTCAGTAATAGGCCACCTCGGTAACAGGCCAATACTCCGTACTATATACTCCTCCCTAATATATACTCCTCCAAAATAGATGTATGTTTGTGGGTGTCAATATCGGCTGGATGTATGTACAGTCAGGAATGTCAAAGGTCCCCACACTATTAATACGAATACACATAATCCGTGTCAATACAGGGTTAAATGTAATTAACGCAAGACTTATTGCAGGCAGTATGTCTACATCAATACCAACAAAATTTGTTCTACGTCTTTTTACGAATCTAGATAAATAGCACAAAAAAATAAAAACAAAAAATGTTTGCACCCTCTGTTATTACTCTGTATCTTCTTAGAATGACGCGATCTTGTAAGAATGACCTTCGCAAGGTACGCGCCTTTCGCACGCAGACTAAATGATAGTTCAAAGGCAATATATTAATTTTGTATGGAAATATTAAAATTTTAAAAACTATTAATTTTTAAAAGTTGTAGAACAAATGTTGTTGGTATTGATGTAGACATGCTGCTTGCAAGAAGTCTTGCATTAATTACATTTAACCCTGTATACGAATTGCACGCCAATAGATGTACAGATAATAATTTAATCATAAAACCAAATTTAATATATTATAGAATTTCTCATTATATGGGTTTGAAAAGATATCCGTCCGTCCGTTTCTGGCCAGTTCATAAATTATTTTTTCATTATTTTGTTCATTTGTAATGAATAGGCTCCAATATTATTGAACCAATTACAATCATTGTTCAATAACGTATTTTATCACAGAGGGTGTTAAACCGTAGTGAGGTAGTTTGAATTCATGCTTGCGTTTGGGTTAAAAAAAGACAATTAGAAAAAGTTCTTACTTCTTTGCACCCTTGGCAAATATTCTACTATTTTCGACAGAAATTAATGAATAGTCTCGTGAATTACAATATTATAATTATTTGCAGGTATCAAGATGGGAGAAAATATAGGAGGCAGTCCTGGGAATGGAGTATTGGAGGGGCAGCCGATGGAAAGGTATTCAAGCACCTAGCGTTGGTGGTGGGTGGAAATAGACTTTGAATATATTTAAATTGATTTATAATTCACATCGTGGCTTATACTCATTTTAATATACTTGAATGAAAAAAACATATATTCTAGCGAAACATTTCGAAATTAACATTACTTCCCTATATTGTCCATTCACAACACTGTACTAAGCATATTCAATAACAATTAAAATGTAATATTGTTTGTAATTTTGATGGTTTATAATATTTGCCCTCATTCTGTGTGAATACTTTATAGTTATTGTCTCGTCTTATTAATGGCATCACAAAACGAAATCGCATACCTAGTACCTACTATAAGAAAAGAAAAGAAACAATGTCATGAATTGCAATGTCAAATTTCTGAAAGGCTACGATTCTAGGACTTTGAAGATTTCTAAATTCTGGTGGTAAATATAATCGTGCTGAGTTCTTCCTGCAATACTGTGACAAGGTGTAAAGACAATACAAATTCCTTCGCACAATAACAACAGCAGAGCAACGAGAGCTAGTCTGTTCAACCCATATTTTTTTTTGTTTGCCTTCTTTTCGCCTAGTTGTACGGACTAGCTACCCGGGCCAAGGAACTCCGGTGACTCTTATCTACAGTGACCGTCACTCGGCCCTCTGCAAAATTTCATTCTTCTTGTCGATTTTTCACTTCTTTTTGATACACAGTATAGTCAATTGCGGAAGAAGAAGACGCTCTTTTAATAGGTCTTCTAGGCTACTGCCACGAGCCAAAACAGATCCAAACATAAACGACTTCTGTTACTAACTCTAACCAGCCCCTACTGTCATTTCTCCTTTACACTACTAACGGATGCCAAGACGTCTTCCAGAACGCAGACTCTTCGCCTGGTTCTAAGAATAAAGAGACTGCTGTTCATCGTAGTCCACAATCGTACGGCCTCTAATTTAGTTTCCTGTATATTTCTTTATAACCCATACCTTGATTTAAGGTAGGTTTTTAATTGTTATTATTGTTATGCATGCTATGTCCTATGATCAAGGTAGCTTTGTGCGCCACATACACTCTAAAATGCCAGAGAGATTTTTTATGGCTCACTTTTTCCGCCATGGAAGCGATTTAGAACGTTTCATTTTGACGGCGCCTTTGAGAAGCATCGAGCAAGAGTCAACAGGATTATACAATACATAACATTGCTAAATGACTAACATGGCTAGATTTAAAGCACGGTAAATCAAGATCACATTCAATACAACAATCATAGATTTGTATTTTTTTAGATAACACAATGTCAATTTATGATAACTATTGCAGCAGAATAACAATTCGATATTATCACTAGAAACGGAAGGTTCCAAAAAGGTAATTTATAACAAAACGTCACAACATTGTGTTCCTTATAATATAAGTTGGCGTATGGCCACGGGTGCCCCGTGGAATATCCGCAATCTCGATCTTCATAAAGATCTCGAGCTCCCCTCTGTTAGTGGGCACTTCAAAGTGCTCACTAAATCTCACTTCGATAGGGCCTCTTCTCACCCTAACCCCCTAGTCACAAAAGCAGCGGTATACAACCCCGACTATGTGACCAACGTCGGTCGACGTCCCAGTCATGTTCTGGCTGACGAAGACGACGTTATCACTGCAGCTGTTACACGACACGACATACATACTACATAACGACCCGCAAACAGAGACAGACACAGCCGCGTTGCAGGTAAACTACACCCCGTCCGGGGGATCCAGACGCGGACGCAGTACAGACCACAACTACACCCTGACAGACAACAGCACACACGTTCGGCTCCGAATAGCCAGAACGACGATGCTAGTTCAGTCTTAGTCAATAACGACAGTGCTTTATTACAGAGCTCAAATCAAACCGCCGTACCGGTTAGGTTAAATAGGACTACCGCGCGCGAGTCGTACCACCCGCCAGTGGTAGAGGGGGGGCCCGGGACCCCCAGTCATGATAGCTCATAGAGCTCCTCTAGCTCGAGACCCGTGTCGGCCACTTTTTTAGCTGCCGCGCGTGAGCTGCTCCCCTCCGTCAGAGGGGGGAAAGGAGGACACCCGCTGTCCTCCTGGCCAAGATAATAATAGTATAACCTATTAATCTCAATATTTCGGTTTGCCTCCTCCCAGATTAGCTATGAAAGAAGGGGGGGGTTTGCACCCCCATCGACCACAAATTACAGAGGCTCGAGCTACCTTAGGGCACTCGCCTCTCATACAGACGAAGCTGCACTGGGCTTTCAGTTCTGCTAGCGTAGATTTTATCTTAAAAAAAAAAATAAGTTGGTTAGATATTATCTTACCAACTAAATAACTTAATAGTTTTACTATGCAGGTTTTTCATGTCAAGTAATATGAAAACGAAATTAAATGAAATGAAAATGAAAATGAAAATTCATTTTCATTATCATTTTCCTTGGTGTTCGTGTTCATCGTAATCATATTGACCATGATGCTCATCATGATCGTCATGACCATAGTGCTCATCGTGATTATGGTGACCGTAATGCTCATCTTAGTCAACGTAATCATCGCGACCATGGTGCTCATGGTGATAATTGAGTTTTTCCAGACCATGATGTTCATGTTCATCGTGTTCATCGTGACCATGGTATTCATTGTAATCGTTGTGACCATGGTGCGTATCGTGTTCATCATGACCATGATGCTCATAATGATCGTCGTGACTATAGTGCTCATCGTGACCATGGTGACCGTAATGCTTATCGTGATCATCGTGATCTTGTTGTTCATAATGTTCAGCGTCACCATGTTGTTCTAGTTGTCCATATTGCTGCTGACCGCCCCAACTACCTTCAAATTGACCAAATACTTGAGAGCCTTGCTGTTGGATGCCTGGAAACATCCACGAGCGTTGTTCTTGGAAGCCTGGAGACGCCCACGAGAATTGTCCTTCGAAGCCTGGAGACGCCCACGAATCTTTCCATGACACTTCACCGGAAGTTTGACCTTCGTTGCGGCGCTTACCTAAGCCTTGGTGGGAGTTTAAGTCAAGGTTTCTTTCCCCTTGTTGGCTTACCACCAAATATTGGCTTACACTTAAACTTTGGTCAGTTTCAAATACTTGACCTAGTGCTGAGGCTTGAGTGGCAGTTAAACCTGGACTGCCGGATAACCCTTGGCTGCCAGAATGTCCTTGGCTTACAGATAGTCCTTGGTTACCGCTAAATCCTTGATTGCCTGATAAGCCAACTTTAACGCCAAATCCTTGGCTGCCAGACTTATCGCCATCTATCTCAAAGTACTCTACCTGGCTGCCATAACTGTCGTAACCTGTAAAAGTATATCTTTTTTAATATGACATGTAGGTACCTAATTATCATTTTAACATTATCGTTGACACCAATATCATGATCATCATGACCAGAATCGTCATAATTATTCATTTTTATTGTACATAGGGCAACTTAAACGTTAAGTTGCCCTGTTTCTACTGACGAGCTTTGTTGAGGTGCCTTTGTACAATGCTCTCCTTTTGAAGCTGTGACTTTCCAAATCATGGTCATAGTAGCCACTATGACATCATGATAGCAAACTTGATATTTCTTTCTTTTATTTTCTCTTTTGTAGCCACGTCGTTGCTACTATTAACTACGGAACTATACGCAGCCATAAACATCCACAAAAGATTATACAGTTGCTTATTCATCCAATAATGATGAAATGGGTCACAGAGCATTAACTATCCGCACAAAACGTGACTGCTTAGCTGTCATTCCGCGCCTGTCTTTTATAAAACTATATCATGTATATGATATTATGTGTTGTTATGTGTTGTGTGGTTTTGTAGTTTTTGTAGACCAGACATTTATATTAGTGAAAATATAATTTCACTAATATAAATGTCTGGTTTATTATATTATCACTAGCTGCGCCTCGCGGTTTTACCCGCGTAAATATCGTTCCTGTGGAAATTCATCCTATGACATCCCCTAAGAACATTTTTTCGGGATAAAAACTATACTATGACGTTAATTCCATCCCTCTATGCATGTGCCAAATTTTCATGAAAATTGGTTTAGCAGCTTTTACGTAAAGGTGAAACAAACAAACAAACAAACATACACAATTTTTTGTATTTTTAATATTAGTAGGATAGGATAAGTAATTATTGTTTTACGCACCTGGTCTCGCCGCAGCGACGGCGATAAGCGATAAAGCTATTATCTGTAAAATAAAAAAAATATTATTAAATAAAATCAAAACAACAATATAATGATAACTACTGTTATTTAAATATTGAAAAACTAGCCGTACTCGCATATAATGTGAAACATCTGGCATTTTAATTATCTTATAGTTCAGATGAAATACACGTGAAACCGATAGTTACAAATAATTAAGAATCAAACGAACTTACCTTGTGGTGTGGTGATATCAAAATATCTAATTATTCGAACGTCTTGACCGAAGATGATTACAATTTACATGCAGTAGTACGCCAGATTATGCTCACACTTTTTAAAGTTTTTTTTATATGGGTATTTATTTCATTTTTTTATATGGGTAAAGGGGGGGTTCGTTGGTAATAATCTTCGGTCAAGACGCTCGTACGATTAGATATCAAATACCACAAGATAAGTTCGTTTTATTCTTAATTATACTTCGCATCTCTCCCGAAGATGATTACAATTTACATGCAGTTGTTTAGAGCATCGAAAAAGTAAACATGTTCTTATATTATAGCGATAGTAGCGATCAGTATAATATTTACATCATTAATCTTTGTGTATATAATATAATAATAATACAGTAACATATTAACAAAATCATAATTAAGCTATTAATAAAATATTAATCGTAAATTATTACATCAACTTTGAAACAAAGCATTTACGAATTCATTTGCCTTTAATTTTAATATCTCTTTATTATAATACTTAAAGAAAACATTTGAAGATCTGCTCTATGCGCAGCCGGTGTTGACACAATATGTCTTGTACAATTTACTGTGCGCACCGTACAACTTTATATCAATACCACTTTTTTCCAAAGTTGAAATGAAGTTTGAGAACCAACCTTTTTAAGTGGTTTTTGATAACAGAAAAAAATCAATTTGTTCTCTTAGACGCATGAGATTCGTTCAATCTATGTATTATGATTTTTGTATGCTGGACAGAATTTCGGATTTTCTCTAATGTACCGTACATTACACAATAAACGGCTGAGGACCATTTTCTCTTGATGTTTTTATTACATTATCAATTTAAATTAATTTTTTTTTTCGTAATCAATAGTTAGATTTTGTATTTGTTATAGTCTTTAGAAATAAACCTTTTAAATAAATTAGATCATCAGGTAAGTAACACTATTGAAATAATCTAGTACTAGATACGGATCCCAGGTAGTATCGTAGTTTCGTGCAGGAGATAGACACGATAACTATTTAATGTACTGTAGCCTACATCTGAATCAAATCTGTTCGTTATATATTCAATTTACTGTGTAGCTTTGGAATTGCAATAATCTTAACCATTATTCTTACAATAGATCCACCATGATTTTAATGATGTTGCTTAAATGTATCCGTAGATAACGAAGCCATCACTATGTCAAGAGATACATTAGGAATACAACGCCTCAGTAGCGACTTCCTGATAACTTCCCTGAATCAGATCCTTGTAGAGGAGATGTCGCACTCGGAAAGGAGATAATAATACATTTTTATTCGGTTGAAAATAGAGTAGGTACTTCCGAAATAAGCAAGTTAGTCCATATTGGATACCACGGCTGCGTGGGCCAATAAAGGACGACAACTATTTTTATGCGAACTAAGAAATACTAAAGGGTGAAAAAGCATAAAAACTTAAGTTTTTCTTATTAAAGGTAAATGCGATTTCTGAATTCGGATCTAACTTCCAAGAAGCGTATCTTAGACATTTGTGTTTTTAATTACTAGCAAATAAATCAAATTCAGGTATCCCAAAGTTCTTTATTTGGCGAAATGCGTAATGTGCCATCCCATTTAATGTCAGTGTTAAATGTTTGACGAGATTCGAAATCTGCGTCGGAGTTCTTATCGGATTGAATATAATCAAAAATATTTTGTAAACTTCCTATCACGCTAGCAAATGTTGGCACTAATTTTTTTCAACGATAGCCGAAGCGAGAAAAGGTGTTTAAAAAATTGTCAGAGAAACTCAGATCATTGTCCGGTATTATTCGACCATGATCCTCAGCAATTTTTTTTTTTAATTATTAGCGACAACACAGTCATAAAAGAACACTTAGGTAATATTTAATTAGAAAATCCCGGTAACTATTACATTTGTTATTATCGATAGGTCTATTGGGGGCTACAGGGCCTACAACGACTCACCAGAATAATTAAGATATCCTGGAAAGTATCAAAGACTTAATTCATCACATCACATGTCATACCGGACAAATCGGCTGAGGGGTCCTCCTACCGTCCCTCTTATTCAGCAGACTGTGGTGTGTATTGGCGGTTCAGAGTTCAGACATTGCAAGCGTGCTTCTTTTGAAGACCGGGAACCGGCCTATTATTCTATGTATAATTGTAATCAGAAATGTCAGGGAAATCACTTATGTAGAGTAGAAACAACAGTGGGCCAAGTACATTTCCCTGAGAATAGGCACAAACAAGGTTTGTGCTTCATATATGACTTCAACCATTCTAGAACACGTTCCAGATACCAAGTATTCCTCCTATCCCTAGACTCTCCAGTTTATTTAATAAGACGTAGTGCGATAGTAAGTCAAAATCTGAACATGAATTTTACTGATATCTTTAATGTGTAGGCAACAGACAGACCCTTTAACTTCTCAAAAGGGATCTGAAAAGAAAAGTTATTATATTCCGCAACTTGGGTTGGAATTGCCTCCAAAATATAACCCCTTTCATAAGGCCGTACGGTTCCTTAAAGAATTTTAAGTTTGAATAATTAAAAAATATTTTAGAAAGAATATTGTAGTTATGACCGAAACGCTGCACGATCTACAACAGATGCCGAATGACCTGGCTGATTCTTCGCTTCGTATAGGCCTTCGGATTAATTTGGGTAAAACCAAATTCATGTATAACGAGCACGTTTTTCTGGAGCCAGTTGCCGGACATGGACTCCAGCTCGAGGCTGTTCAACAGTATGTTTACCTAGGGAAAACGCTCCAAGTAGGTAAAAACAGCTTAGAGAAGGAAGTTCAGAGAAGAATTCAGTTAGGCTGGGCAGCATTTGGCAAACTTCGCCGGGTCTTCTTGTCGCCCATCCCACAATGTCTGAAGACTAAATTCTTCAACCAATGCGTCCTACCAGTCCATGACGATGAGCCAAAACGTGAGCACTCACGGCCCGACTGGTCCACCAACTTAAAGTTGCTCAGCGCGCTATGGAGAGAGCTATGCTTGGTATTTCTCTGAGGGATCGAATCCAAACCGAAGTAATTCCCAGTGAACTAGAGTAACCGACATAGCTACTCGGATTAGCAAGCTGAAGTGGGCCGGTCATATCTGCCGCAGAACCGATGATCGTTGGGGTCGACTGGCACAAGAGTGGAGACTGTGTACCGGTAAACGTAATGTAGGACCTGTGACTAGATGGAGTGACGACATACGCAAAGCTGTGGGCAGAAAGTGGGAAAGGTTAGCCGAAGGTCGAGGCCAGTGGCGTGCTATGGGAGAGGTCTATATCCGCTTGCTTGCCGCTGTCAACTAGTAGTTAACAAATCGAGAATTTAAAATCAAACATGTCAAGTAGTAGTTAACATAACCTTGAAGTCAGTTTTGCCCGTGTTAACTGGTAGTTGACATTGCATTTCACTCAGCTATGACCATGTCAACGTGTGTCAATGTAACATCGCTCCGCCGTCGAAAAAGCTGATTCTACCCGTCTTTATCGCTCCAAGGTCTAATTTGTATAATTTGTCCCGTTTCTTCGTGAAATTTCCCTTCTACACTACCCCAGTCAAGCATCCAAGCAGTAGACAAAAGTCAAGAAAAATGTTATAGTGTGTTGTCAGCCTTATTACTGGTTATGGTGACAGGTACTTCAGCGTGTTTTTTGTTTAGCTTTGACTTTTATGATTTTAAATTATGGAATGGGGATAAATAGTTCTTCTTGTATTTTTTTTTTAATTTTTCTTTATCCTTATGTGTATAGAACAAAAAATACTGATAATCTGAGTGATTTTACTGAGTGTATGAGAACTGTTTTAGAAATATGCATATTCTTCAAATGTGGTAGATGCTATCCGCAGATTTTTTTCTTTATTTTCAAAGATATTCAAGATTACTTATTTAGTGATAGTTATTTTATTTCCTAAAAGTGATATAATTTGTGCATTTATTAGCCTTGTTAAGTTAAGGTAAATTACGCTGCGCGGCGCCAGATATTGGTATGGCCATAAAACAAAGGCCTTTTAAATAATAAATATCTATGAACAAGTGATAATATTTTTCTTATTCTATTATTTATTATATTGACAAAATAATCAAAGAATAAAAACCATATGTCATCGCTTTTATTTTTGAGGTATGAGCTTTTGAATACAAGACGAGCTTCAAAATGCCCTACTTCTAAGTTCAGCACAGCATAACTTAGCACCAAAGTCGTAATTTGATAAACAAAAGACAACATTGTTTAGTTAGTTTCATAATAAACATAAATATATATACTGTGGCACTTGGGCTGGATACTTCGTCGGGGCGTAGCGTCCAGCTACGCAGGGTCACCTATTTGTAATCTTACTACCTATCTACGTAGACTAACTACATATGAAGATTGACTGCCTATGCTATACTGTTGCCAGCTGGCTTAATAAAAGATTTTCGAAACTTTATGAATATACTTTATTTATTCATTCCCGAATTACAATTCACATTAAAATTATTTAAGACCTAGGCTAACTCATATTCATCATCTTTTACTCAAGTTCCCTTATTCTTCCCCGAGACCCAAAGCGTAATAAAGAAAATTTATTGAACGTGTCAAAAGCGACACATTCTAATATTTAAAATTTAAATGAATATGCTTCCTTTCATAAGAAAGTATACTCATTGTGGCAAGGAGGTCCCTCTGTCACAATACATAATACTTGACACTTTTTTAAACAAATTGAGTCACAAGAATCGATTTTGTGAAACCCTTACCCGCGCGCTGACGGCGTAAAAAGTGGCGGGGCAAAGTAGGATCGTCACGTTTTTTTCATGGTACATTTGAGGTAGGCACGCAGAGGGCCCCGGGGCAAAGGCACGTTGCGCGCGGACCCCCCTTGGGCAAGCGAGCGGATATAGGGCCCAACAGTGGACTGCAATAGGCTGATGACGATGATGATGATAATGAAAAAGAAATTACATTATCAGTGATAATGTCTTCTTATGATAAAAGATTTTTTTAGATTGTTATCTTGGCATAACAAACAAACAAACAAACTTATATCTATAATCTTTTTAATGGTACTAGAGGATTTTTAATAGTACTTTTTGGCTTTCGTGAGAAAAGCCAAGGCGACCGCAGCAAGAGTTTTTTACACACAACAAAAAGTTTTGAAACAATTAAAAAAGTTATCATAAAAAAAATATAAAAAAACAATAATAATAATTATGTACTTTATCTATATAATATAATGTATATCTAGAAATGTAAACTATCACGGGGAAGGGGGTGAAGCGGAACCACGCATATTGCAAAACTTTGTAAAAAAAACAAAAACAAAATTGGTTCTCTGAAACAAAACGAAATAATAATTTAATAAGAGACAAAATGATGCTGCCACAACAGTAGCAGCAGATGAGTGCTATTAGTTATTAAAAAAAATAGTACTAGTTGCAGGCGTCCTCGCCTGCAACTTGGTTTACCTAAATACGTTTTTTACAGCAGTCCTAGTCGGTTAAAATGTAATGTTATGTTTGTAGCCTTTGCCGCTAAATGGACTAACGAATACTGAAAGAATTTTTCAAATCGTACAAGAAAACAAACAAACAAACAGAAAAACTAACTCTTCAGCTTTATATTATTATAATAGTATAGATTGAAGTTTGAAGAGAGCTTATCAGTGCATGATATTATTTTTATATTTTCAGTCTTGATATACCTTAAACATGCTTATAATATTAAAATGTTAAATTAGTAAGCAAAACTTCAACTAAGAATGTTGAAAAAATTCTGATAACGATTGTATTGACTAACATAAGCTAAAAACTTAATAAAATTGAAAATACTGATAAGATAACACTAGAAGCGCCGAAAATTAAGACCCCCCCTGAAACCGCCACCGTGCCAAATTTGTCCCAGTGTATTTATTGCAAAGTTTCTTAATAGATAACATGAAAATTAATAATAAAACTATATAATATTTACTATATTATATTTATTTATTTATTGTAATTATATATATTTATTTATAGTATTTATTGTTGTCTTACTTCTTAAAAAACGAAAACTTAAAGAATTATATAATTATTACCCAAATATTTTTAGGTTTTATCAAATATTAGATCTTACATAGGAATTTTGGTGAACTACGGTGCAATACTAAAAGTAGCAGGTGGCCCCTGGAGGGAGAAGGAGGAAGGAGGGCAACGCATCTGTATAACCTCCATGCGGATGTACCTATATGGGCGTCAATAGTCATGAACATTGGCATTGATTGCTCGTTTGCCCCCTCATTCCATAAAAAAAAGATTTACCCTGGCGAACAGACAAAGATGTATCACCTAGTGTTGTGTATAGTATATATCTAAGAGTAGTGTATAATTCTTTTGCAGTCTTCACAGTCTCTACGAGCTCTATTGAATGTGCCCACGATACTCGTATTTTTGGACTTTAAATTCAAATTCTAGCACAAGTGAAGTAAAAAAGTTGCCTTATGTGACATTTTTACATTTATTGATATAAGACTCTATCAATTTATTCATCACTCTGACGGGGTGGTGAAGAAATAGTAAATAAAAAGAAAAAAGGCGTATGGTATATTATCATCTTTTGCAATGAAAGGAAATGCATTTATCACATAATTTTCGTCAACAGCCATCCAAAATTTTTAACCATACTGGTCTGGCTTAGAGATCATAAGCTGAGTACTTCGGAAACTCTTAAAAGTTACATACAAAATACGCTTAGTATGTGTGTTTGGCCCAGTGCAATCTTTAAAAAAAATTGACGGCTAAACCTCTCCGGGTCTTTTCTAATGAAAAAAGAAGAAAGCTGGTAGTTCGCTTCTGTTACTGTCCAAACTGTGCCATCCGAAGACACAAGTGTGTTCATAGAGCTTGATATGGATTCAGAATCACAGTTGGTCGATACTGTAGATGAACCTCTTAGCAGGCAACAAGTTCCCTCCAGTGACAGTCAGACAGAAAAGGGCAAGCTTCTACTCATTAGAGACTATTCGGCTGCTTCTGAACAGTCCCTACTACACCGTCGGAACCGTGCAATGAGGTAAAGTTCCTATCCTGACCTCTAGCCTCAGTACTCTAAAGGGACACACCACCAATGCTACCGAATCGGACCCTATAGTCGTCCCTATCCACGCCGCCGTCTTGATTCAGGGGTACCCCCTGGCGTAGCCTTGCGGATCACATAGGCTCGTTACGCCCCCTTCCCCACCACGGCAAGGTGGCAGCATCACCGGGAGGGAGGTCACCCCTCCACCCCTGCAATTTCCGAGAGTAGGTATTCACTAAATATGGAATTATTGTTTCAAATAAGGGTGGGACATAAATGACCCAGCGGCGGTTCCATTCCATGTTATAATTTATTAAATATTTATGTTATATGATTAAAAG
>LUGF01045056.1:179281-190846 GCA_001625245.1 Calycopis cecrops
CTTGACATTTCGTCCCGAGACTAAAATTTAAACTAGCCCTCGCGCGGGTTTAAATATAGTACCATAGTCAAACGTGGTCTAAAGCCTAAACCATCGTTTGTAATAAGAATTTACGATTAACCACTCTTTAGTCTCCGATTCAGCGCTAGTCTACGTTTTGTAATAAGGCCGTAAAAGTCAAAAAGTTTCGTCAACCTAAGTATAGAAATAAAAAAAATATGTACGATCAAACTTGCGGAGGGGACAAATTTGGCACGGCAGCTCTTCTAGTGTTAAAGCGACTTCAAAAGAAGACTATGTAAAGGTACTTAATCAGATTATGTGATTTGACGATTGAAATAATTCAAAAACCCTAGGAAATAAAAATATCTCAACATTTCAACTAAACGTCCTTAAATATTTGACTATATTTATATATAGGAATAGAGAAATTACGAAAGCGTAAGGAAAATACTGAACACCAAAACTTTTTGCTTACCATGTAATCACCTTACAACACGTCAAGCAAATAGCTTCTTGTATACTTAATTTTAATTAATGTATTATTATATTATATTATATAATCAAACCCTATTTTATGTGTCACATCGTTCTGCAACGGCTATTCTTCCATTTTTTCCATTTTGCTCTTTCCACAGCTTTATCACGCCAATCAGTAATAAATAATAATAAATCAATTAGTGTATTAGGATCATACTAAGATTACACTCCACCATGTAGATCATAATAGTTAAATTTTAATTACTTTACGGGTTTTCACATGATAAAATATTAAAGGCCAAAGCATCGACGTTTCGACTGAGGTACACCAACCGTAATCTCGAGCCGACTGTCAGACAGTTAATATCGTGCTAAAAACCCATAAAGCAATACAATATGTGTAACAATCGCGAAAGTCTCAAACAAGTAGGTAACTGTTAAATTAGCTATTATAAATTTTCTCATATCGCGCTATATCTCTACTTCATCTACGGGAAAGTGGGTGTTTGGTCGCCGCGTTCGCTCGTTCATTCGGTTCGCTTCCACATCTAAGGTTCAGGCTCAGAAAAAAATATTAAAATAATTTTGGTTTATTTAAATTGTTTTTATAATCTAAATATTCAAGTAATTGGCTAAAGTTATGTAAATCTTATTTTTATATAATCTTTAATTCCGCCAGATATAATTGGGCCTGTATAAAAGGCACCAGCACCGATGTCGAAGCATCATTTACATACTTTTATTTCAAGACAAGTAGCATCAACACACAATGTCCAAATTTGTGGTGAGTAACTTATTTAAATATTTATCCGCCAGGGGTAAAGTAGTTTTATGTTATGTACGTAAAATTTTCTTCTGACTGGCCTATTTATATATAACAGATATATGGTCTCTTAATATGTGGACATTAGGTATTTTAGACCTTGCTAAAGATATTTTTACTATACTAAAAATCCGTTCGTGTATGCGAGAGGTGCCCTGGTCGTGCCCGACACATTCTCTATCTCTTATACATGTATACATATCATAAAACAAATTCTGTCCACCAAGACTTTATGCTTCACATTTATCAATCACCTCATGACTCAAAACCTCATAGATTTTTGTGTGTCTTATTTTAAATTATGTGGACTTTGGACCATATTAGGACTACACTCCTCCATACTGATAATAATAATTAAATTAGCTATTATAGACATTCTCATCGCGGATCCCTACCATCTGTGGGAGAGTGGGGGTCGGTCTCCCTTTTGACACGAACCAAGTCTCCTAGTCCATATTATCAATATGTTGAAGTAGTATTGGACTCTCTTCCCTTCCACATCAAAAGCTCAGGTCCGGAAAAACATCTCTATTTTAAACCACCATTAATTTATAATTATAATAATTTTAATGACATAAATAGTTTTATTTTTGGAACCTCTGACTGCCGCAAAAGCTTTTTAAGATATAATAAGAACACTTTTATTTTAAAAATAGTTTAAATTTATTTAATTGTTTTTATAATACAATTGTACAAGACGTAATAATTGACTCAAGTTATGTTGATATTATCTTTTAATTCATCTTTAGTTTTTACAAATACAATTGAGGTTGTATAAAAGGCACCAGTACCACAGTCAATGCATCATTTACTTTAATATCAAGACAAGTCGTATCAAGAAACAATGTCTAAACTTGTGGTGAGTAGTTAAATTTTAATTTATGCAATTTGTACCATTTAATTAATTAATTAATTTATTTATTCATTAGGTTCATCTACAATTGAATACATGTAACAGAATTTAAGAAAATACATACACAAAAAAAAGCCAACATGTAACAATTACTTACAGATAAACTCAGCTTGCAATACATTATAGTGATAAAAAAAATAACTTAAGGCAAATATAATATATAAAATTAAAAACTAAAAAGCAAAGAAACAATTAAATTATAAAAGAAATGTGCATGAAATTTAAAATCAGGAAAATTATAATAATAATTATGAATGGTCAAGTGAATATATATATATAATTTACAGAACTAGCTATTACAATAATTGTAGTTACAGGAACAACAACAAATTATAATTAATTATGAGATGTACGTAGTGACAACAGGGTTCAAGTTCAATGTTATAAATTTTTAACAAATTCTTAAAGAAAGATGAAGGAGTGTGTAGGTCTACAAACTTAGAGTGCTCGCAAGATAACTCTGCGCGCGACAGGTGGCGTACTTAATGTTGTCAGTTTAAGTACTGAATTTCACCTTTCACCAATGATGGGAAGTTAGGAATACAACCACAGCGATGGTCGTATGCAACTAAACTTATGTTCTCATAGTTGATACAATTAATAGTACTATTACGTTGTTTAAAATGTTTGCACAATTTTAGTGACGATTGTTCTTTATTCAATCGTAGTGAACGAGGGAGGTACTTATTAGTGATGTACCATAACTATGTATTTTAAATAAGTCAGTAAACTAGTTATTACTATTTTAAAAGCTTATAAGCTTACCATGTATGCTGCGAATCTTTAAGTCACTACTTAAATAAATTACAAAAACATACTCTTCTTATTTCTCATCTAGCTACTATTCTAAAACTTAAATTATAATTTGAAAAAGAATGCCGACGTGTCTCTTGCTTGTCTTCCTTATCCAGACAAAAATAAATACAACAAAAAAAGGAGCAATATCGGCGCAGTCATTTACGCATGGTGCCTCGATCAAGAAAAATTGGATTTTCTAAAATAAATATGTAGTAATCTTTCATTAAACAATTAAAAAAAAACGGAAAAGGAAAATTAAAAGTAGTACTAATATTAGGTGCTTACCTATGAAATTAGCGTTTTATAGGGGAAAAAGTAAAACCAAAAAAAAAATTAAATTTTATATTTAATCAATTAAAGTATGTACCATTATGATCTATGCATTTTTGTAATTTTATAGGTAGTTCACCGATTCCTTTACTAAAAAAATTGCGTGGGCGTGAATCAACAAATTCTTTGAAAGCGGTTTGGACTGCTTCGTCGGAGTTGAAATTTTTCCCTCGCAAGAAATTGTCCAAATTCTGAAAAAAGTGGTAATCTGTTGGGGCAAGGTCCGGGGAGTATGGTGGGTGTCGTAGACATTCCAACTGCAGCTCCTTTAACTTAGCAACCGTCTGTGTTGAAGTATGGGGTCTGGCGTTGTCCTGATGCAGCAGTGGGCTTGAGCAATTGACCAATCTCGGTTGTTTAACGGCCAGCTTTTCCATCATAATTTCTAATTGTTGACAATACAGCTCTGCAGTAATCCTCTGACCAGATCTTAGGAAGCTGTAGTATATGACACCAGCACTAGACCACCAAATGCTCACCAGTACCTTTTTTGAGTCAACTTTCGCTTCGAACTTCATTGTGATGAGCGTTTCCGATTATCGTACAAGATCCATTTTTCATCACAAGTAACAATACGATTCAAAATGCGTTCATTATTGTGACGGTGGAGTAGTGTAACGCAACAATAAACGCGCGTTTGTTTGTGTACTTCACTCAATTCGTGCGGTACCCATTTCTCGAGCTTTTTAACTTTTCCAAGTTGTTTTAAGTGAACGAAAACTGTCTTATCACTTACTCTGAAGTGGTTTGTGACGGATCCGCTTCCACGATCACCTTCAACTCTTCATTGTCAACAAGGGTCTCCGGCCGGCCACGGGGTTGGTTCTGTATGTTAAAATTTCCAGAACGAAAACGTTGGAACCAAAAACGTACAGTGTTTTCTTTTACAGTAGCTTGACCATACACATCATTAATCCTTCGAGCTGTTTCTGCAGCGTTAGTGCCGCGTTTAAACTAGTATTCGTAAATATAGCGATATTTCAAGTTTTCCATTTTGTCAATAAAACGAAAGCAAAGACAAATTTAATGGCGAAAAAACAAATGAATTACGAAATTCAAAACAAGAATAGACGAACATACATTCAAAATAAATTTGAATTTGGAATTCCAAACCAATTCCTAAAAATTTGAAGTCAAAGTGGCCAGTTCATCAAAACGCTAATTTCATAGGTAAGGACTTATTATTATAAAGGTGAAAGTTTGTAAGAATGTTTGTTACTCTTTCACACAAAAACTACTGAACGGATTTTCATGAAACTTTACAGTATCATAGCTTTCATATCAGAATAACATAAAAAGTTAAAATTTTGAATCATGTTTGATGTTCGAAATCCACGCGGGCGAAGCCGCGGGCGGAAGCTAGTCCTCAATAATCTTGTAAGTCTTTTATTGAATGTTTAGTAGTTTATGAGAATTTGGTGTAGGAATGGTCTTGTAATGGGTTAATGCCTTCCATTTGAACATCTTCACTAGAATCTTTGCTAGAATTATCATCAGAGGAATCGGATGTGTCCCCTGTAACATCAATTATAAATTTATCTAACTCTATATCTATTAGGCTATCTGACTCGAAAAATTTTTCCTCTAATTTTTCAACATGTTGACATACATTGAACCATTCTTCTGAGGTTACAGTTCTAAAAGCCGCCTCAGTAATCGCTTTTATGTCACTAGGAGCTTGAGCAACATTTTTTTCAGCAATGCGCCTCTTCACAGTCGCCCAAATCTTTTCTATGGGATTTAAATCGCAATGGTATGGCGGTAAACGCAAAACCTCATGACCATGTTCATTTAATATCTGATCTATTTCGTACTCTGAGTCCCTTTTGTGTCTTTTGATTAGCTCAAACAATTGCGGTTTCGTCCAACAATCGTCGAATTCTATTTTGTTTTTAGTAAGCCAAAGGGCACCGTTGGCCCGTTATTGTCTCGTTCTTCTTCACAAGCACGTTTGACTTTTAAGATAATATCTCGACCAGCACTTTTAATCAGTTTTGGCATAATGATGGCTATTATTTAAACTCAAAATGAATTAAAACACGGACGTCGACATACACTCTTCAAACCTGACGTAAACGACAAGACGGCGGACACGAGTTCCAATTTCGGCCGCGCACAAAGTTATCTTGCGCGCACTCTACCACAGGAATTAATGACTTTTATATTCGAGATAGCGGAGAATTCAAACCGAGAACAGTTCTCTTTGGCTGACAATAGAGAGGCGTAATAGGTTGTCGCGAGTATCTGATTGGTATGCGGAAGTCTATCATCTCCAAGAGCGGAGGACAATCTATTTTGTTTCTTATGACTTTATAAAGAGAAAGTGCATCAATGAGTTTCGCCCGTGTGGCAAAAGCATGGATCCCAGTTTTGGTATATTGCGAGAAATATCCAAGTCGCTCTGAATACGATACGAGGTCTTTAGATTTACCAACAGAGTACGCCAGATGCCACAGAAATCTTTTCTGGATTCTTTCTAACCTTAGAGTATGGGTTGAATAATGGGGCCTCCAAACCTGAATACAGTATTCCATAATGCTACGTACTAAGCTGTTGTAAAGCACAATTTTAGTTTTAGGATTACGAAAATCCCGGAGTTCCTCATTGTAAAACCCATCATCTTATTAGCCCTGGTAACGACCTGATCAATTTGGGGAATGAAAGTTAGTTTTGTGTCAAAAATTATACCCAGACCTTTAATTATCTCCACTTTCTGTATTACTTCATTAACAACATGATAGTTGTACTCAATTATACAAGTGGGCCCGCGAAGATCGATACTCGATCTAAGTGAAACTTTTTTGTAATTAAAAACTAAATATCACAATAATATGACATGTTATGACATTGTAACAAACAAAGAATTCTCATACATGTAAGCAATGTATATAGAATTTTCAACATTTGCAAAAGACACATAGAAACTTTATCAATAAGTACACGTGTCATTTGTATCGATGTGCCATGGTAGTGTGTGTGTGTTAAGTTTTATTTATTATATTAAAGTACTTTATAAACATTTTTTATTACTTCTCTTACACATACTATACGTGTGCCTACTTTTATACTCCTCTGTCCGCGCAATTTTCGTAAAAATTTTCCTAAAGTTTTTGCTCCACGTGTTTATATATAGATTGTACCATTGTACTATTTTTATATATTATATTCTTATAATAGCTTTTTATTAATTGTTTATTCACTATATTTTATATACTCATACCTAAATAAATTTAATTATTTTTATGAAATAGTGTGTAATTATTTCATAAAATAATACCGTCATATTTTTTTTCCTTTCGGGGAAAGTGTAGTATGTAGACAAATATAATGGTTAATAATACATGAGATAAAAAAATAAATATTTTTTATATAGCATAAGGGGGCAAACGAGCTGTAGGAGACATTGTCATGACTACCGACATCATTCGCATAGAATTTATACAGATGCGTTGCCCTCTTTCCTCCTCCCACCTTCATAGACCGGGTTTCGCTGGTTTTGTTTTCGAAGGGATTACTAAGATGCTATTGTCTGTGACTTTACTAATATGTAGTTAAAAAATGCTCTTTAGTAATTATTTTACATGACCTACTTTTAATAACTAATAGCAAAAAGTAAAAAAAATATTTGTTGTTTGTCCTTGTCGATGTCGATCATAGGATCGACCTATATGCGACGGTTATTTTTCATTTTATATTTGTTCCAATAGGTATACATATATTTTTTTTATTTTAAATAACTTTATAAATTTTCCACATAATATTATATATTCTAGAACTAAAATTGTTTAAAATAAAAAATAATGCATAAAGTTTTATTGAATATACAAATAATTACAAGAGATAATTGCTACCAGTTTCCTTGAACTTGCATGAATGGAATCTCAATTCCAGGAAGATAAAAATTCGTATATAAGACATCAACACTTCTTCAAATCATCATTCACATTCATAAAATCATATCAAGACACACAATGTCCAAAATTGTGGTAAGTTACTTATATTCTGATTCAATCCCAAAGCAAGAAAAGATGAACGTAAATAAAATAGTACCTACCCAGCTACATTATCTTAATTATATATACTTAAATTTGAAATTAAAAAAAAAACGCTATAGGAAAAATTTGATACTAACCTCTTCAAATTGCAAAAAGAAACTATTGAAACTATCGAATGGCAAAGCCACAATGTAATGGGTCTATCCATTTGAGAACCACGGTGACAGGCACACACAAAAATTTTCAATTTCAAATAAACATAAATTTTGGAATAGAGTATTATATTTTTCAGTGAATTTCAGGATCATAAATATTAATTTAGAATGGAATAATAGTTCTGGAACTATTTCCTACTTATTTTTTTATATATTATGTTTATTTTGTTACAGATTTTCGTTTTGGCACTCATAGCCTTCGCCGCAGCTGCTCCAGGTGAATATTTTAAATTAATAAAAAACGACCTTTTTATAGACACAAATTGTGTATAAAACGAACATGCAAATTTTATTTTTTAGTGTCTACTGTTTTACAGAACACGCTACTTACACACCGCATGTAATGCGACTGCGCAGCTGTCACTTTACACGGATTTCGTGTAAGCGAGAGGTACTTCCACGGTCGTACCGGCAACATGCATGCATGCAGCGTGGCAGTACCACTTACTAATAATTTATTTCAATTATTCATTAAATTCATTTATTTTTCGGAATATAAAGTAATATGTTGTTTGGAACGTAGTCTGTATCGGTTCTCAAAGACTGAACATATTTAAATTAAACAAGTTACATGAACACGTACACATGTACTCGTATGTAAGGGCGACAGCACACTCGCTACTTTTAGCAGCGGCGATCGGCTATTTTTTGCTGCATCGATGCTGCATTGCGTTTTAGCAACTCTATGCGTTTAGTGGCGGTATCGGAATCGCTCGATTTAGCGAGTGCTCCGATGCTCGATGCGTATACTCGCAGTCGCTTTGCGAATAAATCGCCGCGTTTAGTGTTTTTATGTGTGCGCTAAAGAACTTCGTGTCGCTGCCTTCAGCTTCTAAAAAACGTCTAAATCGCCGATGCTAAAAGAAGCATGTGTGCGGTGGCTCTAAAATGTATACGCTACAAAAACATCAACCTGCTTCTGATGTAGTCATTTAAAAACGGCCATTTGTTTCAGCTGAATTTGGAGGTGGTGGCAGTCTTGCTGGGGCCATCGGTGGAATTCAAGCCCCTGAGGAGATGGGCGCTGCTACGAGTGGGGGAGCTAGTCAAGGCGAGATGTACCAAAAACTGAAGGATTCACTGCCAGGCATATGAGGAGTAAACAAAAAATTTTAGTGATTTGGTGATTTGATTAAGATTGGGTGCGTAATAAAGTTAATATGTAATATTATGTTTTATTTTAACAATCCTTTGGGAACGCGTCAGCAAGGCGTCAGGTCTAAGAGGTTGTAAGATGTGCGTGCTTGCATGTAGCCGAGTTGGGACCGCACGACCGGGGAGGAGCACCTCGAGTACATGATACCGGTGTGAAGTGACAGCTCTGCTATCGAGTCGGCGAGATGTTTGCTACCTCTTCAACATTTAACGCTGTATTTCTGCAAATTCAGATAAAAGCATAGAAATTATGTAGCTAAACCTTTCTCAAGAATCACTTTTTCTATTGTTGAAAACGTGTAAACATCTGTTTGGTAGTTTTCTAGTTTATTACTATTAGCGTTCAGACTCACGGATCGACGCCGCCGGGGACTTCTTTTTATAATATGTATATATTTATTATTTTACCTAATGTATTAAGATAAAACTCTGTAGGTACTATATTCCTGTTAAAGCGGTAATTAATTTGTAATTAAAATAATTTTGAACAAAAATCTTGTATTCTGAGATCTTTGACTGCGGCAAAAGCATTTCACATCTTAATAAGTGAAATACTTTTATTTTAAAAATACTAATGTAAAAGTAATTGACTAAAGTTAAGTAGATCTTACCTTTTAAATAATAACATTTAGTTCCTACAAATATAATTGAGGCTGTATAAAAGACATCTGTATCTACCACAGCTGTCATTGCATCATTTACTTTAATATCAAGACATGTTGTAGGTTGCACCACACAATGTCTAAGTTTGTGGTAAGTAACTTATTTAGATTTTTAGCCCACTAGAGTTTTTATGTTTAGTTTTGTATACCTGTTTGATGAGGATAGCCGACATGATTTATGTTTTATGTAATAAAACAACTTTTAGTTTCACACTTTTAACGTCAAAGACACTTTTAATATTTGACTACTTAAAAGTAAGAAAAGTAAAAAAAAAACATGATTATAGTCTATAAAGTTCTAGTTTCGTTTAAGATCAATAAGATGCTTTAGGTGTACAAGTCGGAGTGTATTAAAGAAAAGAATTAACAATTACTTGCCTGAAACAGTGGAATTTCTAAAGCCTGCGAGGCCGAATCTCGTTAGTGATTTTTCCGATAGTGCGATGATTACATTAATTAATTTAATATTTCACATTTAGAATCGAAATCATATCACATATATTATATTCATCACATTATACAGGTTGAATGGTAATATGTCACGATCCTGTTGAGGAGATGTATATGAGATCACTAGCTATCACTTTTGTATAGGGCAAATATGAACCAGTATGGAGAAATATTTTTTTTAATTTTTTTTTTAAAGTAGGGTTATACAGCATTTAAAAATTTATAAAAAAAAATTATTGCATATTTTTACGTTATTATTTATTATTACGTTTGAGCATAGTCTAGTACATAACAAAAAATATTAAAATAAATAAAAACATTAATCATTTTGAAATGAGACGTTTCAAGCTTCACATTTTAAGTGAATCTTACCATGTAGTTTGGAATAAAGTTATTTTTTTGTTCAAAAAAACCATAAATAACTTAGACGGCGGAATATTTTAAAAACATCTACACATTACTGGCTATCCAACAAGGTATAATTTGTTACGCTTACTGTCATCAATTTGAAAAAAAAATTGATAACAAAAAGACTAGGTGCGTAAAAATGGCTTAGCTAACTGAACTAATGAGGATGAAATGTCATAAATCTCAAATTACATATCTACATTTTAAATTATTTTTAACATTTCCTAACATTTTTTTACAGCTCGTTTTCAAAGTGTGAACCTCTATTTCTTACGCAAATACGCATTCTCTTACTTAGCTCAATTTTGGCCAAGGGATTGGTCCACCTCCACTAGGTATTAGATGTGGACCAATCCCTTGACCGGCAAAGTGTCCGGACCTGACACCAATGGATTATTACGTTTGGGGGCATATGAAGAGCTTAGTTTACGACATGTCCCCTGTGCAATTAGTTGAAGAGCTAAGAATTCGGATCGTAAACGCAGCTGAAGAAATAAAAAATAACTTAACGAGTGGTGTTGTAAAAACTGAGCTAAGGAAGAGAATGCGTATTTGCATAAGGGGAATAATAAAACGAGCGAATAAAAAATAACTTAGCGACTGATGATGAGATACTGTATTAATAACTTGAGCGGTAAAAATATAAGTGAGCGAAAAATAAACTAAACTAACGACGAATCTTGGCTAATAATAAAATTCAAAACGAGCTTACAAAACGTGAGCTGCGATTAATCCATTTGACGTATTAAAAATCTAACTGAGCGACAAAATTACTAAGTGAGCGACTAAAAATACTAAGTGAGCGACTAGAAATACAAAGCGGGCAGCGTTTATATTAAGTTAGGAGACTATTTTTCCAAATGAAGTTTTACATAACGAGCTGCTATAAGGTTCAGTTTGAGCTACGTTTTGTGAGCTGCTTTATTACTGTTTGGATGACTGATAATCTATTTGAGGTGTTGTGTTTTTTATACTGATATTATTTTTTAATGAAAACTACAGATTATGCTCTGCGCGAATTTGAATAGCGCGAGGCTGGGCGACGAATCAACGACCCAATTAGTCAAGCCTTTTAGAAGTTGACATTCTTTCTTCTGACTTGGATGGGTTAGGTTAGGTTAGACTATATTTATACACAGCGAGCGAGCGAAGCGAGCAAGCCTAGTGAATTGGCAAATCCTTATTTTTGCAGGACATGAACTGAAGATCATTTTTGGGTTCGACCCTCACTGGACCCCCCTGTGATTTTTAAAATTTTTAGAGTTTTAGAATCATACTTGGATGGGTTAGGTTAGGTTAGACTATATTTATACACAGCGAGCGAGCCTAGTGGATT
>LUGF01045056.1:196105-210321 GCA_001625245.1 Calycopis cecrops
TTGACAGCTGTGCTGTCGCGTTTCTTAAGGTGGGTAATAAGCCGGTGGCCCATGGAGGAGGGATGAGAAAGGAGTGCAGCGCATCTATATTACCTCTATGCACATGACGGTAGTCATAAAAATGGCTGTGACTGCTCGTTTGCCGCCCTAAACCATAAAAAACCCTGCTATTATAATGTCGTTTAAAATCCGCAATTTATTTCAGTGGATGGCGATATCCTTAAATCCCTCATTGGGAGTGGAGTGGGTATAGAGGAAACGGATGCCGCTACCAGTGGGGGATCTAATCAGGGCAATCGTGGAGGTCGAAGTGTTGGTATTGGTGGAGCCAGTGGAGTGTAGTAGTTTGGAGTGTAAAATAAATAAATAAACAAAAGTTTGTTTTATTTAAGTCTACAAATTGGTACACTGATTACAATCTTTGCATAATTCTCATCTCTGTAATCAGTAAGAAAGGTTCCCTCTTTGACTCACTAGGAATCCCTCCCACCCTGAACTAGCTTTTGAAGATTGTTTTTTTCCAAGCCGACTGACTTTTCAAATGTTGAGTATGCTTAGCAAATCCCCGTGTACTTCCAGCTGCTCAATCTTCGTCCATCCGTATAAATAACGTCTACCTGCCTCCCTCCTCTAAATTTGTGAGTATGAATTCGGAAAAACATGTGAAATTATAAATCGTCGAGCGTTTCTGACAAAACCATGCTGGTTATACGGTAATGATCACGTAGATGGCGTCGTATATACATTTAATAATATCTTACCAAGTGTATTTAATATAGATACCTATACCTCTATGATTCTCGATATTTAATTTAGACTCCTTGTTGTGGTTTAGTACTATATGCGCTTGTTTCCACATACAGGGAAATACATCTTTCTTAATAGACTTACTAAAAATTGAGGTGAGTGGGACCGATAATAATTATATAGCACAATTGCGCTAAAAAAAATGGAGGATCGCTACCACTCCCCTTAGTTAGTATCTAGTCCTAATAAATATTTTTCCACTTATTTTTAGCAATAAATAATGTTGAGATTGAATCTGATGTATGTATGTGTTCGTCTATATTGTTTGTGTAATTTGTGGCTTAATCAGAATCAAAAACCTTTTTTTAGGGTTCCGTATCTCAAAGAGAAAAAACGGAACCCTTATAGGATCGCTTTTTTTTCGATAGATAGCGCTTATTTGATTCAGTTCTAATACAGTCAGCTCCGCATACATTGAATTATTAAAAATAGTTAATTGTGTTTTACTCAAGAATTCTTGTTGAATTTCTAATAATTAGTGCTTAAACAATCTAAGATATTGTTATATAAGCTAAACTTGAACACTTAAGCACAGATTAATAAACTTAAGTGCAAAAAAACTGAAACAATAACTGTGACTGTGAGTGTGAAACTTAGACAATTAAACTGTGATTACATACCTAATTATTTAAGTAAAAAATATCGTGCAAAAATTACACAATAATCTCGAGTTCTAGAGAACTTTTATAGATATTATTCGCGAACACACATAAAAAAAAAAAATATTTACGGTCGAATTGAGAACCTCCTCCTTTTTTTGAAGTCGGTTAAAAAGACATATAAAAATAGTGTACGTTAAAAACTAATACTGTGTTAAATGATAATACAAATAAAAAGTTTGCCGGTGGTATACAAATAAAAATATTTATTCAAATTTCATCTAACGATCTTCAAGTGCAAATTGACTGCATATAAAGATTTATTTTGATCACTGCCAGAAAAGCGGCCAGTGGGCAAAGGGCACATGAGTATGCCCTTTGCCCACTATAAGTAAAGGACACTTTACTATAAGTAAAGGAACAGAGACAAAGCGTCGATCACACTACACGACTACAAGCAAACAGCGCGTGTGTGCTTGCCAACTAGGTGCGTGTCACGTACGAGCCGCCACTGGAAAAAACCGGTGTACTGACGTTCACCCAGTGCACAAACAAAGGCCTCGCACAACGTCGAGTGCGTTCTTATTTATGATTTTTTTTATTATTATAAGAAAAATGAAATCGAACGACTGTACCAAATTGGTTAATATTTTTTTGTTTCTGTGTTCGTTATGACAGGGCCATGGTTTATATTATGTAGGCAGATATTTGAAAATGGTGTAGAAACATTTTAAAACGGATTGAATAATCCTCGAATAATCCTATCTGTTTTTACTAAAGTAACAACATGACAACAAAATATTTAATTATAATAGGATAACGTCTGTAGCTGTCCAGCAGTTTTATTCATAAGAGTGTAAATAATAATTAGAAATAATTTGTATAATTATTATGTACTGTACAATTCTGCCGCTTTAATTGAAAAAGGCACAACTAACATTTTTCTCGAAATTGAGTTATATACATATTCGAAATCAGGAAAAAAAGGCCTATCTTCCTATTTTTTTGTACATTTTTAGCAATACCGTTAACAGAGATACCATAAGCATATAGGGCACAACTATAGCATTAATTAATGTATTTTAACAGAAAAAGGGAGCAACGTAAGGTATTACTATTAGTTTACCTTTAAATTTGTATTTTATTTAATTGAAAAGGCGTAATTGACATAATTTAAATATAAAAGGATTATGTGACAATTGTGTTAATTTTTTATACTAACATCTTAGCCATTCATATAGAAGAAAAGTCCCAATTGGTAGTAAAGCCTTTGTTTTTTATCCCACGTTTTAAAAATATTATATATAAAAAGGCATACTGGCCCTTATGCCTTTACTACTAAACGTCACTGCATAGAAACAAAGTGGGGGGGTGAGAACGTATCGTGGATTCATGCCAGTTGTGCCTGGAGTATCGTGTCGACGAGTCCACGCTGTTTTTATACGTGCTCTGTGTCCACGCTTGTCGGTGCATGCGCCGGCCGCTTCGGTAAGTTAATTTATGTTACTTATTTAATGTGTATCATTATAATACTATAATTAGTTAATATAAGACATCCAACTTAATAGTAAATTAATTAATGATTCTTAAGTTTACAGTAATGTAATACATTTTAATAAAACTACGTTAACGGATTTTATGGCGGTTATATTATGTTACAATCCCTAAGTGAAACGTCGATATTGTAAAATACTTAAATATAATATTATCACGATAAAATCCGTTAAAGTACATAGTTTTATTATAAAATAAATAAATTAATTATGGCAGGGTACTTAAAATTCGTTTGTATTTTCTATATTTTATAGTTATGTGATGGTTTGGTTGATGTAGCCTGTCGCGTTATTGGGTACAAGATATAACGGGATAATTATTATACTGAATATTATTTATTATTATTGTTTTAGTATATTATATTTTTTAAGTAAGAGGTAGTGCCACGCTGCATGCATGCATTTAGCCGAATTGGGCAGGCACGACCGGGGAGACACGACTGTCGCATTTCATGCGGTAGGTATGTAAGTAGCCGGTGGCCCATGGAGTGAGGGGGAAGAAAGAGGGCAACGCATCTGTATAACCTCTATGCGGATGTCTAAATGGGCGTCGGTAGTCATGGAAATCGCTCCAATTGCTCGTTTGCCTCCATAAACTTTAAAAAAATATATAATTGCGTTAATATGATCGGTATAACCATATTAGGTATTTAAGCTTTTGTTATTTTTTAAATGAGTATGTATTTGCACATAATTCTACTGCATATCCTTTGTATCGAAACTATTTATGAGCCATATTACGGGTGCACAATTTTACATTATTATTATAATAAAGACATATATTAAACAGTGTAATAATTACCAGTGGTGCTTTTTTGTGAATAATACGTGCCTATCTGCTTTTTTAGCTAATAATTAATTAATATTGACTGGCCCATCACATCAAATCTTATAAATTTCAAAGTTGCTGTTAGTACCTAATAAATAATTACAGTATTTTTTTTTCAGTAACATGTCATCACGTAGCGCAAAATTAGTAAATGCTGCTTTAAGCAATAAAGTAATTGACGAATTACATACATCTGCTCCGTCCACAAGTGGGATTCAATATTTTGCACAAGAACCAAGGAAGGAAGTTTGGTCAGATTTTGACTCTGACGATTCAGTTTTGGATAAAAATTATGAACCACCTAAAAGATGCGATCCAAATTACTGCATTGAAAGCAACGACAGTGACACGGAATGCGATTTTATACCATGTTCACAGGAAATTCAACACAGAACAATATTAGAATCACCGGAATTACTATCAGATAGGGAAACAAATGAAATGCAATTACTGACTAAAAGAGGAAATATAAGGAAGAGGAAAAAGTACGCCATTAGCTTAATAGATCGGAAAATACTAAAGAATGAAGAAAAAGTAAAATCTAAATATTTTATTAAACCTGGTTGCCATAAAAACATCTGCAAAAAAAAGTGCTCAGAGAGTTTTTCAGAAGATTTTCGCAAAATAATAAATAAAAATTTTTGGAAAATGTCTTGGATGGAACAGAAATATTTCTATTTATGTAATACTAGTATAAGAAAACCAGATCGACCAAAAAATAAAGATAACGATATTAATCATAAAGGTAAATGCTACACACGATCAAAGACTATATCATATTTTTTTAATGATGAAAATGGTGACAAGGTTTCTGTTTGCAGAACTTTTTTTCTCACAACCCTAGGCTACAACCAAAATAACTGTAAGGCAATAAGAAATGTTCTTGACAGGTGCTCTAATTATGAGTCCAAATTATACCCAAAACCGCTTATCGATGGCCGTGGGCGAAACCCGAATCCTAACAAAATCGATCCAACTAACGTGATTAAACATATTATGTCATTTAATCCCGTAATATCTCACTACAGACGTGAGCACGCACCTAACAAAAGGTACTTGCCATCAGACTTGACTATACGATTAATGTACAGACATTATTGTAACAGCGATCCTCAAATCGAGATATCTTATATATTTTACAGAAATCTAATAAAACAACTTAATATTTCATTTACAAAATTAGGCCACGAAGAGTGTGAGCAATGCGAAAAATTTATTATACACAACCCTCACCGAGAAATGATTAGGCACAGAAATTGCAAGGAGTGTAAAGATTACGAAGCTCACCGTGAAAGATATATTTCAGCTCGCAAAAAATATAAAGATGACGCAGATAATCAGACACACGAAAAGATTGAAACTGAAACCATAATTTTTGCCGTCGATTTAGAAAAAATAATAATGCTACCCCGTATGGAAGAATTCAAAACTGTGATGTTTTGCCCACGGCTTATTGTTTTTAACCAAAGTTTTGTTCCAATTGGCGACAAACATATGCATGACAAGGGGCTTACTTTTGCAGCCTTATGGCATGAAGCTGTATCTGGGAGGAAAAAAGAGGATATTGTGAGTTGCTTCAAGGCCTTTTTTGTACAAAACCGGGACCTTAAACACATAATTCTATGGCTGGATAATTGTGCAGCACAAAATAAAAACTGGACTCTATATTCCTATCTGGTATATTTAGTGAACTCTGGTGAAGTTAACTTTGAAACCATTACTTTACGGTACTTGGAAACCGGTCACACGTTCATGGCTGCAGACGAATTCCACCACAGAGTGGAAAGATCGCTGAAAACAAAAAAGCGTGTCTACGACTTTGAAGACTTCTGCAAAGCTGTATCTGATACTGGTTCTCGCACTACGGTAAAGAAGATGGAAGTTATAGACTTTTTTGATTATGAAGACTGCTCTTCGACGGTTAAAATAAAAAATTCCAATCCCCGAGCTTACATGAATGGTATTTCTGAAGCAAATTTTCGAAAAGGTTCTAAATTACTTTTTTACAAAAATAGTCATGGTACTGAAGAATATTTGGAGCTAGATTTTCTTAAGTTAAAATTTAGTAAACAAGGAATGCCATCACCACGACATAAACTTGTTCCTAGGGGTATTGCGAGTGGACGAAAATCTGCTATACTTACAAAGCTTGGTCCGCTAATGCCCAGTAACAGAAAAGTTTTTTGGGAAACTTTGCCTGTGAATGATCAATCGGTTGATTTGATTGAAAATTATGAAGACTAATTAAAGGAAGACTGATATTTTTTTTACTTAGTTTAGAGTTAGTATTTCGTTTAAAATTAAGAAGAAGTAAAGATTATGTTACCTTATTTTAATTATGAAAGATTGCCATTTTAGTTATAAGAAGTCTATTTTTGTGATTGTGATAAAAATATTATAGTTACCCACTAAAAAGTTTTTCTGTACTCTTTTTAAATAAAATAAACAGTTGATTTTATCCAATGGTTATTATTTTATGCAAAGGGAAGTAGGTAATTACTTTATAACATTTTACCCATATCTATACTGTCTAATAATTATACATTGAAAAGACACAATTGCGTAAAAGTGCCTTTCCATCGTAGCCTTTTAAATTTATATCCAAAAATTTACATTAAAAAGGCATATTTCGTTATATGTGCCTTTTAAATGTAATATTACTGATTTTATCCTATTTTTTATATTAAGTTAAAAATAAATAAGCTAAATATAATTAATAATATATATGAAAAATAAAAAACATAATATATTGAACTTATATGTACTACATAAATGCAAGTATTTACATTTAAAGATTTTCGAAACACATACTTTTGTATTGTTTAATTCAACAAAAACAAAACAAAATTTAAAACTCTATTTTCTCAACATTTACAAAATGTTAAATGTGCCCTTTTCAATTAAGGCGGCAGAATTGATGTATGAATAATATTAGAAAACAAAAGGATATTTCATATTTCAATTATCCAAAGGAGTCTACTAGGTAAGTAAAGGAATTCAGATTATAGCTATTAAAAATTTGATATTTTGTTTACGTGGGTCGCAATCCTATTAGAAGGATGTAAGTTACGTAAATATACGAAACACGACATACGACATATTATATACGACATGACGAAAGTGTTGAATATACTTTTGCCTGTGTTGCAACAAGCAAAACTCATCATATTCCCATGACGTTTATAAATTTTTTCCATTTTCTATAGGTTTTTGAATTCTCCTTTATTATGTTTATTAGAGCTGGGGTGAACTACACTGGATATTGACGAGTGCAGGAACTAAGTTTTTAGAATGGTATGTACTTCTGAATAGATTTATTTATGCAAGTGTATAAATTAGATGAGATCATTTTGCTAACGATTGTCTAAGAAAGATTTGTAAAAACTGTGTATCAAGGGGTGCAACTCAACGATGCAAGTAAGTACCTATATATTGTAATCAGACGCTAATAATAACCAATCAAAATGAGTTTGAATAATATTACATAGTATTGTTTCTATTTACATTATCTTCTATATACAGGGTGGATACTTTCAGCGGGGAAGTAAGGAGAAGTACCTTATCCGTTGCAGTTACACGAAAGTGGTCTAAGGACAGGTTTATTTTATCAATAACTGTCCAATTAAGCACTTACAACAAAACCGCAACAAAATTCACAACAAACTCTTAGCTTTTCTGACGTAACAAATTGATAAGATTGTTTTTTTTATTTAATAACGAGTTTGAAATTTGAAATTAAACACTTATCTTTTATTTAGTCAACAAGTAGATCTCAACCGTCAGTATAAAACCTTCTTCGCAAAATGTTTATAAAAATGTATTTGACAAGTCTTTTACATTTTGTGACTTTTTGAGTACTTTAACGATGGTAGGATCTGTAGAAGTTTTTAATCAATATTAATAACAGGATCGATTGGCATCAAAAAAATTGTTTGTATGAAATTGCTATTTTTTGCTAACTGTACATTTTTTTGAAAATCTGTGAATGGGAAAAAACTTCCATAACAAATATGTATACTCTCCTAAGACCACTTTCGTGTAACTGCAACGGACAAGGTATTTCTCTTTTCTGCCCCGCTGAAAGTTTCCACTCTGTATATAAAAATTAATTATTGCTGGTCATTAGACACACAAAAACTCGAGAAGGGCTGAACCGATTTGGCTGATTTTGGTTTTGAATTGATTGTGGAAGTTCAGGGAAGGTTTGAAAGGTGAACAAATATAAAAAATTTTGGGAATATAGTAAAAACAACAATTTAGTTTTTCCATAGAAACCTGTTAAACATTTGATGTTCGTCCTGTCGTTTAGAAATCGAATAAAAAATGGGAAAAAAACAGGTTCCCCCCAAAGATGCTGCCATCTTGACGTGGTGAGGGGTATGCGTGCGTTTGTGATCCCTAAGGTTATGCTCGACAGGACTACAAATACAGGCTTGGGGGAGATGCCATGCTAAAAGCAGATT
Organism: Calycopis cecrops; assembly: GCA_001625245.1. Lineage (NCBI taxonomy): Eukaryota > Metazoa > Arthropoda > Insecta > Lepidoptera > Lycaenidae > Calycopis > Calycopis cecrops. The sequence goes on from LUGF01045056.1 coordinate 204,357, forward strand.
ATGTCCTGCACCCGTCCCTCTGAATCAGCAGACGGCGGCGGCGCGGCGTGAATTAGGAGAAATGGCGGGTCCGATTCGGACACGTTGGAGTACCTACTGGGGCCAGAGGCCAGAACGGGAACCCTGACCCCATTACACGGTTCCGACGTTGTAGTTTGGACTGTTCAGAGGCAGTCGGACAGTCCCCAAGGAGAAGCCTGGCCTTTTTACCGATACCAGCCTGTAGCTGGTGGCATCATGTTGTCTCTTGATCCGGGACCCTACAATTATAGCGTTTCAAGGCACCTACAGGGGCTTAGTCGGTATTGCACTCCCAAGTGTCGAGTCTCACATTGGTCTAGAGGTCTTCCGGGCTCCTAGGCATTCTAATTATGTAAACGTATTGCCTTGTGTCAACAAAAAAATGTGTGTGATTTAGACACAGACACTAATTACTCCGTCCGTCCGTATGTCACAGCCATTTTTTTTTAAACTATTGGACCTTTGTAGGTTTGATATATATAGAAGATTAGAAATTTATTTTAATATTAGATAACATATTATTATCTAGACAAAACATTTTGAAATGAATTACTGTGATAAAGCTCAAATCGAAAGGTCTAATAGCAGTGGAATTGTGTGATAATTTTCCTTCTGAATATTTTACCTTTTATTTTGTTGTATTTTTTTTTTATTTTTGTTCTCGGTTATTCTAGAATTTAAATTATTTCAAATAAAAAAGAAATATATAGATAAAATTTTATTGTAAGTATATACAAATATAATTGCAACCAGTTATTTAGAGATTGTATAGAAGCCCAGGTAGACAAAAATTCGTATATAAGACATCAACACTTCTTCAATTCATCATTCAGAGACATATCTTATCAAGACACACAATGAACAAAACTGTGGTAAGTAACTTATATTATGTTTAAAATCTCAAAGCAAAAGAAGATGAATTGATTACATTATCCAGGTTGATCAACTTCAATATGTGTAGATATTTAAAATTTTAAAAGATGCTGTAAAAAGAGCTGATCTGACTATTTCAAATTGCTATATTGATTTTTACCAAATCATCTGAGTTTCTTTGCGATGGTTTTCGAACCATCCTAAAGAAAACAAGCTTAATTAACAGTCGGCTTGTGACCAAGGCTAGTGTAACCCAGTCGAAACGTCGATCAAAGGTATATGTTTTGACTAGTACCTTAAATAAGTATCTTATCATATTAAAACCCGTAAAGTAGCCACAATGTATCTTATTCATTTTTACCAAATCAGCTTAGTTTCTAAAACCATCGGAAAGAAAACAGTACATTAGTACTCATAGATAATATAGTATATTCAAAATGCCTATATCTATTCAAATATTGCACATTTTAGACATACGATGTCACATCGCTAAAAATTGTTGATGACGGATGTCTTTATTATTTGCGCTCAAGGGCAATGTCTAGAACGATGAACAAAATAAATAAATAATAACTATATAAATATACTTAGGCTGGCCATAAATATTGTTACAATATAAAAATATTACATTTGAATTTGGAATCTGTCATTTAATACATTTAATTAATTGTGTTATCTCATTTTGGCGCAAAACATTGTACAATATTTTGCGATATTAAAATGAAGTGTGTGAAAAGAACAGAATCGCTGTGATTGCATTGCACAAAGTACCTATGTATAAGGTCAAAAGCAACTTTTAAAACTCTATATACTCTTGCTATGAGACAAATGTTTGTATATCTGGCTATTAATAGGTACGATAAGACTTCTTCTGTTTATGACAGAGAAATATCTCGCCGTCCTCCTAGTATTCGTACGAAAAAGATGGTCACAGCAGTAAGGGACAGAATCCGAAGAAAATCTGTCCGAAAGCAAATAAGAAGAAGAAGAAAAAATGTATCTCGGAAAATAAGGATAGCACTTAGAACCATGTCGTGTATTTTAAGAGATGACTTAGAACTTGAAGCCTATAAGAGATGCACTGGTCATTTATTAACAGATAAATTAAAGATGAATAGAGTAGTAAAATCAAAACATCTACTGAAGCGGTACGCAAAGAGAGGTCACAGAAAAAAATGTTCACGGTATAAGAAATTTTTTACAATTGAGAATATGAAGGAGTGACTGAGCCATATTTTGGTGAAAAAGGTATCAAAACATCGGCACAAGTGTATCATGATACCATTCGTAAGAAGCCCTTAATAACACCATGTTCAATAACCAAGTATGGTCCTTCCTGCAAGACTTGTCGCCGGGTCATAAAGCTCGGTCTATACAGTCTTGGTTAAAAGCGAACGTCTCGGACTTCATCAGAACTGAATACTAGCCGTCGTATAGTCTCGATCTTAATCCGATGGACTATGATTTATGGTCAGTTTTAGAGAGTACAGCTTGTTTTAAATGCCTTGATAATTTGGAGTCCCTAAAAAAATCCAGACGATTAGCAGTGAAGAATTTTCCCATGGAAAAAGTGCGCGCTTCTATTGATAACTAACATCAACGTTTAAAAGACTGTATATAAGCCAATGAAGATCACTTCGAATAAGCTTTTTATATTTTTAATTGTTTTATATTTGTGTATTAAATTAACACTATAAAAGTAATAAAATATGTCATTTGCAATTAAAAAAAAATTTTTTTTTTCGTAACAGAACTTATGGCTAGACTAGATAGATAATTATATGCTTATGATATAATTAAACTTTAGAAAACGACCTAATGCTTGTCTATTCTTTTTACTTACCTTTAGACCGCAAGATCAAGATTTTGCTTCAAAAATAAAAAAAAAACTCATACAAACGTGAGAGTTTGTATAAGTTAAAGTTATTTTCTTTTAATATTAGTTTAAATTATATTATTTATTTTATTAGTAATATAAGTTAGCCTAAGCAAGAATTGCAGTACTTAAATACAATTCACACAACGTAGCGGCATGTATATTATTTTCCGCAAAGACCTCGAGGTCTTCTATATCTATTTTATTTTATACAAGTTACAAGGACCGAAATGAAAAAATAAGCAATTTACCATTTAAAATAAATATTTATTTTAGTATTATTTTTTTCGCTGAATTTTAGCATCATGAATATTAATTTAGAACTAATAGTTCCTGAATTCTTTCTTATCTATTTTGTTATTGTTGTTACAGATTTTCATTTTGGCTCTCGCCATCGTCTTCGCTTTCGCCGCGGCTGAACCAGGTAGATATTTTAAATAAAAAGAAAATCCGGAGTTATTTTTTGGGTTCCCTACAACAACAAGGGTTATAAAGTATTACTTCATTACAACTTATACTAACTATATTGACTTGATGCAACATTTTATATATTATTTTTTCCTACTTTTGAAAAATGATAAGATATAATTTCCTAAATTTTTTGCGTTACAAAAAGGCAAGCCAAAAAGCAATTCAATAATTTGTTTAGGAATATAAAAAATATTACGGGAGGCTGCGCATCTGTATAACATCTATGCGGATGTCTATGGTCGTCGGTAGCCATGAAAATGGCTATGTCTCCTCGTTTACCTCCCTATACTATAAAAAACCCTGCTATTATGATGTCATTTAAGATACACAATTTGTTTCAGCTGATGGCGATCTCCTCGAATCCATCAGTGGGAATGGAGTGGGTATTATTATTAATAATAATAATAATAATTTATTTCTCATTTCTCAATCCATGGTGTTAGATCACAATTTATATCAATTGTTAATAAATTATATATTCAATTTAAAATTTAAATACAATACAATAAAAATTCAATACAAATACAATTAAATTACATAAATTTCAATACATGTCGCAATAATTAAAAATTCCAATTATTCACGATTACATTGATTAAATTTGACTTTTTAATTTTTATAATTATTAAATATCTCAATTATATGTCAGTAGGTTGAATTTATAAATTATTACACACTGCATCTGCCACTGTTAGCCATTTGGCAGTTTGTCAGTATACCGAATAGAACCTTGGAACAGTGGTTCATGTACTGGCAATTATACCTTAACGTAATATCCTCAGGATGCTGCTGGAGCTGCCCCTGCGCGTATCGACGGAGGCAACCGTGAAGGTCGCAGCCTTTTGGGGCTAGCCGAAGGAGATGCTGATAAGTAGTATAGAATCATGTGTACCCAGCACAAAAGTTTCTTGTGATTATTGATTAAGGTTGGGAATGTAATAAAGTTAATGCTAGTGTTTTGTTGTATTTTAATAATTTTTTGAGAACGAATCAGTTGAGTGATAAGGCGTAAGGCAAGGCAAATCAAAATGAACAAAAATGTGTGCCAGCCCTCAGCCTCGAAAGGCTGCTGGAGTTTCCCCCCCTGTATTCGCTGCTACCTTGTCGTGGTCGGGGGCCTTGAGTGCCTGTGAGATCCTCAAGGCTATGTTGGACAAGGCTACTCATACCTGATAGGCCTACAGTTCCAGACAGACAGGTGAGAGACGAGGTTAAGAGCAGTTCATCAAAACAGTCATCTAAAAGAGAGAGTGAGAAGGAGGAAGGAGAGCAATGCAAACCCCGACAACAAACAAACAAACAAACAAACAGACAAACTTTCACATTTATAATATTAATAAGATTATGTAGAATGAAAAAATGTTATATAGATAAGTGGTATTATTGTATATTTAAATAATTGCAAAATATAATTGCTAATAGTTTTCTAGAACTTGTAAGAGTAGAAGTCCAGGTAGAATAAAATTCGTATTTAAGACATCAACACTTCAGATTTACTTCACATTTACAGTGATATCTTGTTAAGACTTAAGACACACAATGTCCAAAACTGTGGTAAGTAACTTATATTCTGTTTTTATTCCCAAAGCAAAAGATGATAAATTTATTTTTTAATTTTAATTAAATTGATCATTTTTATATATTTTTATATAATTATTATTATCCAGGTTGATTACTTCAATAAGATATAGATTTAAAGTTTAAAAAATCGCTGTTTTAAGAGCTGATATGACCATTTCAAATTGCTATATTGATTTTTGCCTAATCAGCTTAGTTCCTTTGCGATGGTTTTAGACCTATCGTAAAGGAACTAGCTAATTGATTTTTACCAAATCAGTTCAGTTTCTTTACTATGTTATAGTTTTAAAACCATCGCAAAAAAACTTATTATGGAAAGCAAAATACAGAATGCAATCGGTCCATCAGTTTGAGAGCTACGGTGCCAGACACACAAAAACATGGATGTCAAACCTTGGAGAATTTAACCAAACAGAGAAGCCACTTGCGTTCCTCTCTGCCAAAGGCTTTTTACCAATGGTCTATTTCGGAGATGCATACGCTGCGCCATTTGGTTAAGAGTGTCATACTTATAATTTCCTTGTTTTTGCGACGGGGACTCCAAAAAAATAGGTTTTGTATTGTGTAAATAAATGTAATTCTATTCCGTTTGGTGTCCGTGACTGGCCTTCTCTCTCCCTAAATCAGTCAGAGAAAAACAGGATATACCTCTATTTTCCTCTGACAAGAAGCTCTTCGGCTCAAGGTTATTTGCCCCACTCGTTGCCGAAATACCTTACCAATAATGATCTTTTTTAGGGTTCCGTACCCAAAGGGTAAAAACGGGCTACTAAGGCTCCGATGTCCGTCCGTCCGTCCGTCCGTCCGTCTGTCATCAGGCTGTATCTCATGAACTTTGATAGTTAGACAGTTGAAATTTTCACAGATGGTGTATTTCTGTTGCCGCTACCACACTTGAAATATTCACAGAATATTAAGTTATATATTGTCTTTAAAAAACATCAATTAAATTAAAATAAAACAAATATTCAAGGGGGCTCCCATACAACAAACGTGATTTTTTCGATTTTTTTCGTCTTATTATATAGTGTAGTAGTAGTGTAAGTAGATAATGGTAAGGAACCCTTCGTGCGCGAGTCCGACTTGCATTTGGCCGGTTTTTTAATTTTTATGTAATTGGATCCATTTTTTCGTACAAATTAAGTT
>LUGF01045056.1:222844-235217 GCA_001625245.1 Calycopis cecrops
GTCTTGTACACCGTCGGAGTCGTCGAGTGTCGGAGTGTATTAAAGAAAAGAATGAACAATTACTTGCCTGAAACAGTGCAACTTCTAAAGCCTGCAAGGCCGAATCTCGTTAGTGATTTTTCCGATTGTAGTGTATACTTACTGATTAACTTATATTGGTAATATGATATATTATATATCCGTAAACATAATATCTAAGATATATATATAATGTAATAAACTAATATCGCCTTCCTGACTTTACACGTAAAGAGTCTCAGTTTAAGACATCAGTCCTACAGCCCTGCTGTCTAGGCAGTGATCTGTCTATTTCATCATTTGACTTAACTCATATTTCAATGACTCTCATTGGTCGATTCTCCGTGTTCGTTCAGCAAGACGACAGATTATAAATATAATAGATCATACAGACAATATATCATATTACGAATACAAACAATTATATATTTATTTATTTAGTTATTATAGCCTGTACACTACACCGATAGTGCGATGATTAAATTAATTAATTTAATATTTCACATTTAGAATCGAAATCATATCACATATATTATATTCATCACATTATACAGGTTGACTGGTAATATGTCACGATCCTGTTAAGGAGATGTAGATGAGATCACTAGCTATCACTTTAGTAAGGAGTGTATAGGGCATATATGAACCAGTATGGAGAAATAATTTTTTTAATTTTTTTTTAAGTAGGGTTATACAGCATTTAAAAATTTATAAAAAAAAAATATTGCATATTTTTACGTTATTATTTATTATTACGTTTGAACATAGTCTAGTACATAACAAAAAATATTAAAATAAATAAAAACATTAATCATTTTGAAATGAGACGTTTCAAACTTCACATTTTTAGTGAATCTTACCATGTAGTTTGGAATAAAGTTATTTTTTGTTCAAAAAAACTATAATTAACTTAGACGGCGGAATGTTTTAAAAACATCTACACATTACTGGCTATCCAACAAGGTATAATTTGTTAAGCTTGCTGTCATAAATTTGAAAAAAAATTGATAATAAAAAGACTAGGTGCGTAAAAATGGCTTAGCTAACTGAACTAATGAGGATGAAATGTCATAAATCTCAAATTACATATCTACATTTTAAATTGTTTTTAACATTTCCTAACATTTTTTTACAGCTCGTTTTCAAAGTGTGAACCTCTATTTCTTACGCAAATACGCATTCTCTTCCTTAGCTCAATTTTGGCCAAGGGATTGGTCCACCTCTACTAGGTATTAGAGGTGAACCATAAGAAATAGAGGTTCACACTTTGAAAACGAGCTGTAAAAAATGTTAGGAAATGCTAAAAACAATTTTAAATGTAGATATGTAATTTGCAAATATTATAATATAATTATGCAAATACGCATTCTCTTCCTTAGCTCAGTTTTTACAACACCACTCGATAAGTTATTTTTTATTTCTTCAGCTGCGTTTACGATCCGATTTCTTAGCTCTTCAACTGATTCCACAGAGGACATGTCGTAAATCGTCCGCATTCCTAGGCCTAGCAGTAAAGGTACCTGGGCCGGGTTAAAACGGTGTACAAAGTGCCTGCTATTCGTGTCGTGTCCGTTTTTGTGTTGTTAAGCAGTTACGTAAGTAGTTTTTAATTTATCAGGACGATTTTTACACACCCTACAGTGGCAGGGTCACCAAACTTACACCCCCCCTCCCCCACCGCGTAGCGGGAGGGACTCCCCCAATGTTTAGATCGCGTTGTTAGTGTCTCAACCGAGTTTAAAATATTCCCGCTAGTGCTCACATAATCTCGCAGCTATGGCTTCAGACCATAAGCTTGCTCATATGATCAAATTTCTTGAGAAGAATTGTCCGGATCTATTAAAGGAAATCGAGCTGCAATACAGCCCTCTCTCTCCGTTACCCTTAGAATCCCCGTCAGTAGGACATGTCGTTCCCGACATTCCCCTGGACGTCGTCCCAGGCTTCGTGCCTGTACAGGCTACCGTATTAGATAACCCCCAAGTAGGCCCCTCTGTAGAGCCCCCCTTCCCCATGTCCGAAATATCGGACTCCGCGTCGGACGACGCGGAATTCACGCTCGTTAAAAAGGCTAAAAAGCCTAAAAAAAGGAAGCTGCCTCGTCCGGAGAGCGGTAACTCCTCGGCCGACTCGGCCCCCTCCACTTCTACCCTGCCTGCAAAGGTCATTAAAAAAGCAGTAACTGAAAAGTTGTTTGACGCCCTCACAGAGGACCCCAAAGAGGGCCCGTCAAAAAAGGGGGCACCCATCAAATCCCCCCCTCCGACGGTGGCCATGGAAGTAGAGCCCACGGCCGCGAGAGAAAAAATACTATCACCTATCGTTATACACGATAGGACGGCGTGGAAAGAGATCACGCTGCAAATAGAGCAGCAACGGATCAATTATATTACCGCCAGTACCTGCCCGGAAGGTACTAGAGTGTGTGTGGCATCATCCGCTGAACATCGGCGGCTAACTGCAATCCTGAGGGAAAGAGATATCTCTTTCCCTTTCCACTCTTACGCTCTGGAGGAGGAAAAGCTCCTCAGCGTAGTCATAAAGGGAGTGCCCAAGGAGACTACCACTGAAGAAGTGGAAGCCGACTTGAAACAGCAAAACATGCCCATCCTTGAGGTACATACCTAGAATGTACGCTCAAAGGAAAAGTAAAGGCAAGGCGAATAACGCCTATAGCATGGTGCTAGCCATCCTCCCATTGACCGCCGAGGCAAAAGAGATTTATAATCTCAAATCTGTGTGCTACTACACTAAGATAAAGTTCGAGGTGGCCAGTAAAAGGAGGGTGCCGGGGCAGTGCCACCGGTGCCAGTTATACGGCCATTCAGCCCGAAATTGTTACGCACGTGCTTGGTTTGTGAAATGTTTAGGCGATCACGCGACTATCCCCGCACAAAGGACACAACCGAATTACCCGCTTGTGTGCTATGTGGTCAGATAGGACACACAGCGAATTACAGGGGTTGCCCTAAAACTCATCGCACTAGATTATTTTACGAGTACAAACAGCCATAGAATTTTTTTGTAAGAAAATATTATGTTATCCATATCATTACGATTCAAAACACTTTTCATCTAAATATTCCGATTGTGAATAAATTGTGTTATAAAAAAATTCATAATATCGAAACAAAGACATGTTATGCAAATGCATGAGAATATATAATATTATAGCCGAATCCAAAATGATAATAAAACTAAAAATACTAAATAATAATAAAATAAAAATAAATATAATAACCTTATGTACACAGTTTACCATTTGTAATTATTTTAAATATATTTTTTATAACACCAACAACATGCATATTTTAAAAACGTGTGCAACGTCGTAATAGACGAAAAATCCTTGATTATATTAATATACACAAAATATATTTTATATACAACTAAATACTAGCCTTAGATGAAGTATACACATTATGAGTAGGTATATACGGTAGGTAGTTAGTAGTATACTTAATCTAAGGTCCTGCTAGCTGACCCGTCCCGACTTCGTTAGGCATCAAAATATAGCCAATCATAATAAAATATAGCGTTCTATAATAAAATAATAAAAAAATACTTATTACTTTTTTTTTAATGCCAACAAATAAAGCCTTTAAAATCACTAAATCGTATAAAACAAAGTCTCTTTCCGCTGTCTATGAGTCTGTTAGCTTAGATATTTAAAATTACTCAACAGATTTTGTTGAAGTTTTTTAAATAGATAGAGTGATTCAAGAGTATGATTTATATTATGTATAATGACATCCATTAAGTTGTGGAAATCCACGCTTGCGAAGATGTGAGAGCGGAAGCTAGTTACTAATAAATATACTAGCTGCGCCCCGTGGTTTCACCCGCTTAACTTTCGATCTCGTGGGAATATCGGGATGATAATTGCATATTAGGAGCCAACGCACTGTAATTGATACACTCCGGCAGACTAAACGGGCACGGTCGAAGTCGACACCGCGCTCAGAGCAGCCAGCTACAACTTAATCGCCTCCGAGCAAGAGGAACGCGACCGACTATGCCGGTGCAGCTGCAGCATCGGGTGCCTCCACCTCTAACCAGACCATCCCCCCCCGCATGCGCCAGCCGCTGGAGGGGCCACCGGAAACACGAAGCCGCAGAAGGAGCGGGAACGTAAGTACCCGCCCCTGATCGTCGAGAAGTAGCCGAACTGGGCGCGCCATTTTAAAGCGCTCCGCGAACTCCTCGGCCGAAACTGCAGTGGACGCCCTTACCAGCAGGGCATTAAATTCACGCCGCCCGATGAAGTGGAATACCGTGTCGTCCAGCGGTACCTGACCGACCTGGAGCGAACCGAAGGGCTGTCCTGGTTTGCCTACTCACTCCCGGCGGACAGAAATGTAAAGGTTGCTGTCAGGGGCCTGCCGGACGACACGGATCCTGAAGACATCCTCGACGCCCTGAACGAGAGGGGGTTTCTATCCCGGATATCTATTCAATCACCAGCCTCCTGGGTATGGACGGAGTGGCCATCGAGGCATGGAAGAGCATACGCGGCCCACCACAATGCCACCGATGCCAAAAATTTCGGCACTCTAGCCACAATTGTCATCGGAAGATGGCATGCATCCGGTGTGGCGAGGAGCATGCAGCAAAGGACTGCCCACGCCCGAGGGACGCCCCGGCTACATGTATTAACTGTAGAAGAGCGCACCCGGCGAATAGTAGGAAGTGCCCCGTACTCAAGAAGGAGTTACGGAACCAGCGCGCTGGCCCCTCTGCGCAGAGCGCTGGCGGCCCATTAGCCCAGCAGAATCAGGTACCGCGTTCCCCACAGGAGCAGCAACACCTAATAGCGCCGGCTAATAACCCGACGCCTCGTGGTGGGGCTGCCCCCGCTCCCTCCAAACCTAAAAGGAAGAGGAATAGAAAGAAGAAGAGTGCGACTGCTGGGGCCGTCGACGGTGGCGCAACCGCACCTCAACAGAAGCAAGCGACACTCCCGCCGTTACCCAAGGCCGCGACCCACGCCGCGACCCGCCCGCCTGCCACCAAAACCACTGCGCAAGATACTGCGCCTACGCCTGCCGTCACTGATTCCGCCGCTGCTCCTAGCGGCCTCTCTAGGGCCCAAAAACGCCGTTTGGCGCCCCAGGTACCGCCGCCATCCCGCTCATCCAGCCCCTTTCTTGATGCTGCAATAGGGTTATTCAACCAGTTCGTGTAGTTCATCCGGGAGGGGAAAACCATCTCCGAGGCATTTGTGGCCTGTGTGCCGGGCATACTGGCGCTAGTGCCTCAGGCTATTTCCGCATCCACGCAGACCACAAATGGCTAATTTGTTACTGATGCACTGGAAGGCCAGGGGACTCAAATGTAAGGCCCACATGCTACGCCACGCTCTGCGCGAGCGAGACGTGGATGTGGCCCTCATCAGCGAGATCCACCTCAACCCAGGTATTAGGTTTAAGGTACCCGGATACCACACCTACCGGGAAGACTATACGCCGCCTCCCGGCGGGAGCTACTGTCGTGGCTTTGCGGTGCTAGTGAAGCGCCAGGTGGTCCATCAGAAGTTCCCGCAGACAAACACGACTTCTTTTTACTCACTAGGAGTGGAGGTAAGCATGGGCAGTAAACCCGTCAGGTTGTACGCGGCATATAAGCCGCCCCTCACCCGTTTAGATCCCCTGGAAATCCACGGGCTCCTATCATAGGAGCCTACTGTGATTGCCGGGGATCTAAACTCCAAGCATCCCGCGTGGCAAAGCCTGACGGCCAACGCGGAAGGACACCGCCTGCGTGCAGACGCCGAAGCAAAGGGCTACACCGTTCATGGCCCAGACCAGCCGACACACTATCCGGGGACGATTACACACCGAGCGGATGTACTCGATATCACCATCACCCACCGCGTAGAGGGGATACTGGTACAGGAAGTGCTCTCTGACTGCTTGCAGTCTGACCACTGTCCTGTATTAGTAACAATCCCTGCAGATCCCGCCCGAATTGTGCTGCCGCCGAGACGCCCTCGCCTGAATTATGCCGTAATGACATGCGAGTTGGCCAAGAACACTCCAACCTTCCCGGTAAGGACAGCCGCAGACGTGGAGGACCTTGCCGAACAGATCGAGGGTGCGTTTAAATCCGCGATCGTTGCCGCCACAACGCCTACAACTGTGCCCCCCTCTAGCCAAGTGCTGCCGCGCCGGATCGAGGCGCTCATCAAAAAAAAGCGACGCCTGCGACGCGAATGGCAGGAACGCAGGTGCCCCACTGTTCGCGCTGCTTTCAACAAAGCTGCGGCGCAAGTCAAGCGCGCGCTATCCGCCCACGAGTTCCAGGACTGGGAGCAGCGTTTATACAACGCCGCCGAGGACAATAAATCCACACACCGCCTCTGCCGACAACTGGCAGGTAAGGAGGAACCTATTCGGCCCCTGCTACACGAGGATGGGAACCTCCGCTACCGCGCTGTCGATAGAGCGAACATCTTCGCCCGACACCTTGAGAAGGTGTTCACGCCCTTCCCGATGGTGGACTGGACAGCGATCACCTGGATGTAGTTGAGTCTCGAGTGAGGGAGTACTTCGCCAAAACGGACCCCTCTTCCCCCCCAAGGAGGACATCACCCTCTTCTTGGTGAATCCTAATAAAGTCCGCCGTGCACTGGGAAAGGTGAACGTGCGGAAAGCGCCCGGGGCAGACGGGATCTCGAATGAGGCCCTGCGTCTGGCCCCCCCCTGGCTGGATGAGAGCATCCCGTGGGGGACTACGGCAACGTACCTCGGAATCACCTTGGACGCGAACCTCACCATGCGGCAACACGTCCGCAAGGTGGTGGGGCTTGCCAAGGCGACACTGGCCCAGCTCCGGCCGGTCTTTTCCAGGTATCTCCCAAAGGCGGCAAAGATGACCATCTACAAATTATATGTGCGCTCTCGCCTGACATACGCGGCGCCGGCGTGGTACCACCTCCCGGCCCCTACGACGAAGCGTCGTCTGCAGGCGGTGCAGTCAAGGGCCCTACGGAGGGTGGTGGACGCCCCCCGGTATGTCAAGAACGAGGTGATTGCGAGGAGCCTGAGGATGGAGAGTCTGGACGCGTTTGTTGCAGGCCAAGTGCAAAGACTCTTCTCCAAGGCGGACGCGTCCCTCCATAGCAGCCTTAAGGACATCGCGCCGTACCACCGGAGACCGCCGGACCGATACGGCTTCCCACGTGACGCGATACCCTCACCATAACAAGACTCCCCCTAGCCTTCTTTCCAGCAGCCGCCAACACGCCGAGTCGCCGCGCAACTCGCACCACAGCCGGGCCCCGGCTCAAACTATTTTCACCGCCGCAGCAAAGTGGAGTGTCGCCGCTCCAACTTTTTCCGCCTTTGGCCTTCAGCCTGCCTCCTGTAAAGAGTACTCCAGTACTCCAGACTAGTGCCGCCGTCATGAGAAGAAAAACCTGCCGCCAAAAAATTAATGTTTCCTTCCTCTTCCCCCCCCCTGTGTGGGGTGGAAGAGTGGTACCTTCCGGTACGAATGCTCCCTCCGTTCATCGCCTTCTTTTATTTAGCCTTGCAGCCGCAGTTACTCAACGTTTCCAACTCCCACACCGCTCCTTCAATACCCTATTCCCTATCGGTCCAAGCCCCGGTCGTGGGGTTCCCCTCCGGTCCTGGGCCTTTTTAATAGGTGGTATTGTGAGTAGAGCGGTGCAATGTCCCTTCCGTCGGCTCGGAACTCGGGTTTAGCATCCCAGGTCGCTGGCGACCAGGGATGCTAAACCCGGCTTATCATTTTTCCATTTAAACTATTTATTTTTTCTTCAAATAAGCCCTATTACGGGGGCGCCATTTTGTTTACGACTGCATTGGTTTATTAATTAAAACATATCTTATTTGAAGACACTGATTTATTCAGATGTAATTACATAGTCAATAGACTATGTAATTACATCTGAATAAATCAATCAATTCACGGTGGTTCGGCCAGAAGAGAGGGGACGGAACGCGTCCCTCGACGCTAAATATAGTCCAGAAACCGGAAATGTCACATTAACAAAAACGTCACAGATTTATGCACTTTTACACACTATCCCCCTTATTAATAAACATAGAATAACTCTATCCAAGGAATAACCTTGTAATAAGCTGACATCTGTCAAATTCCAAAATAAAAAATACAAAAAAAGTATGGAATTTGACAGATGTCAGTTTATTACCTGGTTATTACTTGGATATAGTTATTCCATGTTTATTAATAAGGGGGTAAAGGTTTAATAGTTTGCCACTGTCACTTGACGTATTAAACGTTCATAATTACATGGCGGTGCCATGCATATCTGGCGTGAACACCTTGGCTTAAGGTACTGGATATTTAATTGTTGATATTGTTATGCAGGCTATGTCCTATAATCAAGGTAACCATGTGCATTGTGCGCCACATACAATCTGACATGCAGGGGAGGTAATACTTTATGGCTCACTTATACACACACACGTATAATTTTGACGACGCTTTTGAGGAGCATCGAGCCCAGGTCAACAGGATACCGTAACATTGCTTAATGACTAACATGGCCATTGGCCAGATTTAAAGCACGGTCAATCAAGATCACATTCAATACAACAATCAAAGATTAGTATTTTCTTGGAAAAACAGAATGTCAATTTATCATAACTATTGTAGCAGAATAACAATCCGAAATTATCATTAGAAGCGGAAGGTTCCAAAAAGGTAATTTATAACAAAAGGTTCCAACTTTGTGTTCCTTATATCCAACCAACTTAGATAACTTAATAGTTTACTTATGCAGGTTTTGCATGTCAAGTCAACAACCTATCACGCTAGCAAATATCTGCACAAAATTTTTTAATCGTTAGCCGAAGCGCTGCGCGCAACCGAAGTGTTGAAAAAATTGTCAGAGAAACTAAGATCACTGTCCGGTGTTATTCGACTATGATCACGAGCAAAAGTTTTTTTTAAATATTAGCGACAACACTGTCATAAATACAACGACTCACGAGAGTTATTAAGATATCCTGGAAGGTATCAAAGACTTAATTCAATCTGTGATCCCCAATTTTATATCACATCACATGTCATACCGGACAGCTCGACTGAGGGGTTCTCCACCCGTCCCTTTTATTCAGCAGACTGCGGCGTCCATTGGCGGTTCAGAGTTCAGACATTGCAAGCGTGCTACTTTTGAAAGCCGGGAACCGGGAATTATAAATTTTCTCATATCGCGCTACATCTCTACTTCATCTACGGGAGAGTGGGTGTTTGGTCCCCGCGTTCGCTCGTTCATTCGGTTCGCTTCCACATCTAAGGTTCAGGCTCAAAAAAAATATTAAAATAATTTTGGGTTATTTAAATTGTTTTTATAATCTAAACATTCAAGTAATTGGCTAAAGTTATGTAAATCTTATTTTAAAATAATCTTTAATTCCGCCATATATTTATAATTGGGCCTGTATAAAAGGCACCAGCACCGATGTCGAAGCATCATTTACTTTGATTTCAAGACAAGTCGCAACAACACACAATGTCCAAATTTGTGGTGAGTAACTTATTTAAATAGGTATTTATCAGCCAGGGGCAAAGAAGTTTTATGTTATGTACGTAAAATTTTCTTCTAACTGGCCTATTTATATATAACAGATATATAGTCTCTTAATATGTGGACATTAGGTATTTCAGACCTTGCTAAAGATATTTTTATTATATTATTAATAATTTAATATTCAAGACAACGACACTTGATAATAAAAATTCGCAAAGGGACAATATAAATCTACAGACGTATATACGCTTGGAAAGCCTTACTCTCCTTTAATGTAGTTGAGCAAAAAGGGTAGCCGCATCGAAGTCTCGTTGCGTCAAGCCTAGAAAAGTCAGTTCTTAAACTGTCTTCAGTGATTCCGTTTGCATATTAATCGTAGTCACTAGTGCACGTACAGTATAAGGGAGCTTGCAGACTTTCTGCAGACTTTTGCTTTCAAGGAATATGCCATCCATCCAATGCGCCAGTTCGAAACTCACATGCTGCGTAGCTGTGACAAATATACTGTCGCGTCATTACCGACGCAACTCATTACAGACATCCACATAAGTAAACGAGACAAGGGGCAGCAATTTTCAACTGCAATGCAGAATAGCGTCAACTTACCTACAGGGTTGATACGAATACGCGACATTAAATTTAACCACATATACTATAAGTGCCTATTGTAAATCCGAAACTATTAAAAAAAAGTTTACGAGAAGTACATGAAAATACTTTTTTCAAACAAGTTAAATAGCAGAATATGTAAGCATAATCGTAAACAGCCTTTGCAATGGCCTCTCGTGACCTTTGCGTCGCGCGCGTCGCGCATCACGCAACAGCTGAGCGGGGCGCGCGGGGCGGTCGGTAGAACCACACATTGCTGAAAGTGTGATAAAATATGATCATAATAAACAACAATAATTTATTGTTACACTTACATATTAAATCTTCAAATGTTCGAAGTGTCCGCCATTTCCATTAATGCACAAATTATAACGTTTTATTATTATTTAAGGGTATTAAATTGCTCAATGACCTTGGAGAATCTGTCACTGAGAAAGTAATTATTTTTTAGCGCCACCTATTAACATATGTACGTCTCATAACATCTTTCAAATTAAAAAGAACCAAAGATTAAACAAGTGTCGGATGTGTCACAATATTTTAGTTGTATTTACCTATTTTATTCATTTTATTTTACTAGAGATTTCCTTTGCTCAAGTGATACTGGCGTGCAAACTATACGCGGACGTCGCTAAAATGGCAATGGCAATGGCACGCATGGCGTTGTATGGGTAACCAATCTGAGTAGACAAGCTAGCTACGAAGACTACAAAAAGTGGTGACTTACCACATAGCTTGGGCCTACGTTACTGTTGTTTGGGCGGCGGCATGCTTACTGGTAGGCACCTCTCCATAGGAAATGA
This sequence comes from Calycopis cecrops, assembly GCA_001625245.1. Taxonomy (NCBI): domain Eukaryota; kingdom Metazoa; phylum Arthropoda; class Insecta; order Lepidoptera; family Lycaenidae; genus Calycopis; species Calycopis cecrops. The sequence goes on from LUGF01045056.1 coordinate 233,795, forward strand.
ACGCCAAGGTCCAGGCGAAGTTATACTGCTGGGAGAGGCAGCGTTGACAGGGTCAAGGAGAGATGGAAAATCGGGCTGGAAAAATCCTCATATGGCGTAAAAACCATTGGGGTGCCAACTACCGTACAGGATAATGTAGATAATGACTGGACACGGGTGCTTTGGTCATTACGTGCAGAAAATAGGACGGGAGACAGCTCCGGTCCGCCATTAGTATGGGGAGCCGGACGACATGGCTCTACATACTCTGTCAGACTGTACTAAATGGACCACTACGAGGGTGGCCCTAGCGGTAGAACTTGGCGACCATAGTCTTTCGCTGCACATCGTCAGTAAGCTTCTCGGCAGCGAGAGATATTGGGATGCTTTCTTCTCCTTCTGTGCAACAATAATTCAGCAGAAAAAGTCTCCAAGAGAGAGTGAGAATTGCGAGCTGATGCACTCCCCATCGGCGAGGACGAACAGGCAGGCGTCGGACACGATAGGCCCGTCAACTACACTGAAGGTGCCGTAAGGCAAAGCCGGGGGGCCTAGTGGTAGAATGCTTTCGATCCCTTAACGCCCCAATAACGGCGAGATGGACGAGCCGCTGGGATTTAGTGGGTGAACCGGCAATCAGCCAGGAGTCCCACACTTCTCGGGGCTCACTCCACGAGGGCTGGTGCGTAACATATTCCCCTGCTTAAAAAAGTGATATCGGCGCGACGTAGTAAGTCATGCTATTCCCCCCGAAGATGCTGCAACCTTGTCGTGGTTGGCGGCTTGCGTGCCTATGTGGTCTCCAAGGCTATCCCGAACCGGGCTACCCCTACAGGACAGTTTTGGGTTGTAGGGGCCAGAGTAAAAGCAGCTCGACTCGGGGTCCTCCACCTGTCCCCTGATTCAGCAGAGGGCGGCGTGGACAGGAATGAGTGGCGGGACCCCTATAAGGTGGCATTGCACTGTTTCATGTCGTAGCAGGGGTTGTTCAGAGGTATCCGGACAGATACCAAGTTGAAGTCTGGCCTCTTCTAGCCTGTCACTAGAGGGATCCTGTTGCTTGCAGATCCGAGACCCTCCAATTATTGCGGCTGAAGGCAACCGCAGGGCTTTTGTCGGTATTACACTAAGTGTCGAGTCTGAAATACGTCTAGGGACCACCCGGGCTCCCGGGTACCATACGTGAATGTATTCACCTGCGAAAATAAAAAAATCCAAGCAGTTTGTGGGTTGCCCATTGCCTAAGGGTCTAACCAAATGGTAGACACAGACCATTTGGTTAGTGTTATCATATTTGCTGATTCTCTAGGCCTGTCTACGTCAATAAATGTTAGAAGTCACTTATTATTATGTGATCTGCTGCTTATTTGTCTTCGCATTTCGATCAGGATTGGAGATAAGAGTGGACTCGTTGCACGAGCGATAGCTGGACAAGGCTCGTTTA
>LUGF01045056.1:250638-271585 GCA_001625245.1 Calycopis cecrops
CCTTATGAAATTGGCTAGAATATGACCGTTGCGATTTCAGATAAAATCGCCCCAGTCGGAATGGCGGCTATTAAGGTCACCCGCGACAATGACGGGGTCATTGGGGTCAAATAGGGCTAAAAGATCACTGTGAAGCAGTGCTTTGGAATACGGCTGGTAAGCCGAGTATATCGTGATATTAGGGTGACCTGTCATACAGAGCTTACAAGCGGAAACTTCTAAGTTCTGTAGAGGGGTGGGGGGATCGAGAGGGACACACTGAAGTGACCTCTTATAGTATATAGCAGTGCCGCCCATACGGCCTGTTATCCTATCGTTTCTAATTAGATTATAATTCCTAATTTTGGGGTCTCTATTACTAGGTTTTAAGAAAGTCTCCTGCAATAGAAGAATATCGACATTGTGTTTTTCTAAAAACACACAGAGTTCGGCTCTCTTATAAGCCGTCAGTCCGTACGTATTGAACGTGACAATACGAACGGATCTCGGTTTAACTCTAGCCTCGGAAGCCATTGGAAAGGCCGGTAACATGTAAGATCATAGATTCATGATGATCTATGATCTCCGTTTTTTCAGAAGGTGAGGCTAGCTTCAACTTCTGAATGAGTGTAAGTACAGACTTACTGCTGTACAGCAAGAAGGTTTGCCTTAAATAGACAATATCCTCCTCGCTGACACCAGTAGGGGGGGAGGGAGTGGGGGGCAGCGCCTGCTGGGTGAGGCCCTTCTTTACCCCTTTCGGGGGCTTAGGCCCTTTAGGGGGGTTAGACCCTATGGGGGCTTCTGCCCTCTTGGGGGGCTTCGGAGGGGCCCCATCAGCAGGAGGGGAACCTGAGGGAAGATTCGTGGCTTGTGCAGAAGGCTTGAACCACCGATTCTCTGAGGGAATCGGGGCATCCACGAATTTTTCCTTAGGGGGGGGGCATGGCCTTAGCCTTACCCCCCTTCTTATCCCCATAAGACCTTCTTGGGGCTTCCGGACAGCCCTTATAATTAGCGGGGTGGCCCTCACCTTTACATAAGTGACAAGAGGGGGGGTATCGCACGGAAGAGACCGGGGGCAATCCTTAGTGTGGTGAAAACCTAGGCATTTGCAGCACCGAGATTGTGCATAACAACTGCGGGAAGAGTGGCCATACCTCTGACAGTTGTGACACTGTCCGGGGTATGCCTTACGGTGGGGGCCTCGACTTTGATGTCGCGGAGTTTTAAAACTTCTTTCAGCTGATAGATCTTTCGACCTTCAGCTGTTTGCGGTAAAACACAATGCACTTTGTTATATGTTTTTTTAAGTGCTGTGTTATTCATACGAGCTACGGACATGACCGGTAGACCTTTCGCGTGGAGGTCTTCTAAGACCTCCTAAAGGGTACCACAAAAATGTACTGGCAGTGGGATGGCATGGGATAAATAATAATTTGCCGTCAGATTGTTTTTCATTTTGTTTTTGTTCTACGTTTAATAAATGTTAAATTAAATGTTTCTCATAATATTTTATATTCTAAAATTAAAATTGTTGCAAAGCAAAAAATAATATTTAACATTTTATTGTATCATAATATACAAATAATTACAAAGATAATTGCAACCAGTAATAAAGACCTTCTATAAATAGAATTCTAGGTAGACAGAAATTCTTATATAAAACATCGATACGTCTTCAATTTATCATTCATAATCAAATCTTGTCAAGACAAAACACAATGTACAAAACTGTGGTAAGTAACTTATATTCTGTTTTAAATCCCAAAGCAAAAGAATTTAAATTTATTATTACATTATCCTGGTTGATCATCTTCTATAAATGTATCTAATATATAAAATTCTCGTGTCACAGTTTTCGTTGCCATACTCCTCCGAAACGGCATGACCGATTCTCATGAAATTTTGTGAGCATATTGAGCAGGTCTGAGAATTGGCCAACATCTATTTTTCATCCCGATATTCCCACGGGATCAAAAGTTACGCGGGTGAAACCGCGGGGCGCAGCTAGTAATATATAAAAAAGAAGAGATCTGACCATTTCAAATTTCTATATTGATTATTACTAAACCTAGCTTAGTTTTTGGGGTTCCGTATCTCAAAGAAAAAAACGGCAACCTTATAGGATCACTTTTTTGTCCGTCTGTATGTCTGTCAAGACCTTTTTCTCCGAAACGCGTGAAACGATTAAGCTGAAATTTATAATAAATACTGAGCTTTATTACTTTCCGATGGTATCCGATAAAAAATATCCTTCTAAGTTAACTCAATACAAAGTTATAGCTATTTATGCACAAATTTTGTATGCTTGTAGGGCATTTACCGTTGACCTGGAGTTGTGAAATATAGCAAGAGTTAAAAACTTATAGCACATAATATGTAGAAATAAATCTGTAAACTAAATTATACTTATATATCATTGGAGAAATCATCACCAATTTATAACAGTAATTCGTCTCCTGCTAAAAGTGTGCGAGCAACGGCATAGTATATAAGTTTGTCAACTTAACTCATTAACGCCCAAATGTAAACCAATATATTTTTTTAAAAACTAGTTTATTACATGTATATAAAAACACATATGTTAACACACTAAGAAGAAAAAATAATAAAAAAAATATTACATGTAGTGTTTTTAGGGTTGTACCAAGTTAGTACAACGCGCGCTTAAAGGTAAAGCAGCATCATGCTAGTCTGTCACTTATTACAAACGGTCTTAAGTCTGTTAGAACATACAACACAATCTACGTTGGTTTGGTATTATTTTGGGGGTTTTCTGTTTTTTTTCTATGTTATATCCATCCATCAAAAGTAGAGAATGTTGGCCTAATCTTGTGGCACTTTTTAGGCTCGAATAAGTGCGAGCTATGTCTTCGTAATGCTCATTGATCCCGGTGGTTATCGTATACAAGGAACTGCAGTCTACATGCATTTGATATAGTCACATCCATCATGGATACGTAAAAAGTACCCACCAACATTCCTTTATTTTCATCCCTATTCGATTATATATTAAGTCCTATGAATTGGTCTATTTCATCAACTCTTCCCATTCCCTTAGTATAAGTTTGGAAAACATAAGGTACGTCGACATCTACTTTTTATTTCCTGATAGTACACACTCTTTTGACCTTTCCTAGTGTCTCCAAAGTATCAAAATATATGCCGATTGTATAAACATTATCTAATCACTAATAGAAGAATTTCCGAAGTTCTTCTCTGGTAAAAACTTTATCGTGTCTTTTGTTTTATCTAGCGTACAATGTGCATTGACATGCTGTAACTTCCATCACTTCGACAAAAAGATATTCATAGATTTTTACAGGGGTCATACCTTTCAAGGCTTCCAAAACGTAAACACGTGTCTCTTGGAAAGATGTGATAGATCTTTTTCGGTTCATATTTTTTCCAAGTTGGCAACGAAACATTCCAGATCTTTTTCTCTTTGGTATATTTTGAGGAAGAGAAGATGATGGCGCAAATGTCCGGAATGGTTTATCGTCATCACTACTCCATTCATCCATTCACATTCGATGTTAGTGTAATGTCTGTTTGCAACGATTTCTATACCACAAGGAATACTTGTCTTGGGGCAATAATAATTGTCATATAGGTCATCATCTCCACCTTCCTCTACAGCGTTGATAACTTCTAGATTTGGTGGAACCATAATCACATCCAAAGTGGAATCGTAATCACCCTCTTGGCTAATAATATCGTGTGTAGAATCTTGTGATCCAAAATAGTCTCTTCTTGCGTAAAAGTGCATCAGTTCGTCATTTTATATATTTCTAAGTGAAAATTATATGAAATTCTAAAAATAAAGTGAGTAAATGTTATAAAATAAAAAAGAAATAACAGTTAATAAGCTTTATAAATATTATCACACATGTACACATGGCTTTAACATAATGTCTTATTTCGGATTCCAAGCGCCCATTGTACTAAACCTAGTACAGTAGCACTTTCGCGGCTATAACATTTAAGTCTTTGTAGTAAATAAACTTTTTGTATTTTCTATAATAGAACAGTACGTTAGCTAGTGAAATATAAAGTATTTAACGCAATTATTAACGTATATCATCCATAGTAAAATAAATAACAACTAACCGAATGATACGAGAAAATCTCCAATGAAATATTAAAATTACCCTTACATTATTACAGAATTTCGATTCATTTTAGCAATACCCTTGTTGCGTGTACTTTTGTGCACAGATTTAAAAAACCGCTAGGATAAAAAAAATAATAAGATTAATTTTAATTATGTGTACTTAAAGTTGTGTACCACATGTAGACATTGGCCACAATATTGGCCATTAATAGACACATAAAGGTTTCGATAACATATTTGCCTTCTTATACTTTAAAAAGTCATAAATAGTTTAAATAAATATGTAGGTAGGTAATGTGGAAAGTATTGTATTTAAGACAAACTTTTTTATTACTTTTTTATTCGAAAACTTTATGATCGGTACTGCTATACTGCATTGCAGCTGAATTAGGCATGCACGACAGGAGAAGTACCTCTCGCTCACACGATAATGATTTAATTTAACAGCTGCGTTTCGTGCGGTGTGTGAGTTTCTGGTAGCTCGTGAAGGAGGAAGGAGAGCAATGCAAACCTCGATGCAGATATCTATGGGCGTCGCGCGTCGGTAGTCATCAAAGTATCCAAAACTTGTCGTTTGCTTCCAGTATGCTTCAAAAAAAAAGTGTGCGGTTATTTTTATTTTTTGCAAATACCGACAATTAAAAATTTGGTAGCAACTGTCATTAGTAAGGTACATAATAGTTACTTTGTTACACACACACACACACACCGTATACCGTGCATTAAATCAAAACATACGTATATTATATTATGGTATATTATTTATGGAGATAAGTTCACACATACACAGTCCTATGTATGGTTTGTGCGCAGTGGTCTACGTGTTGCTAGATATATAATAATTTATATTACGTACATACGTATGACCTTCAAGAAGGTATATAGGCATTATTTTATTTCTGGCTCTTTCATATCATATTTATTTATTTTTTACTAGTTACCCTCTGCCATTTTACCTCGATCCCGTCGAAATATCGAGATTAAAATCAATGTTGGCTGATTCTCAGACCTACTCTATTTGCACACAAAATTTCTTGCGAATCGGTCGAACCGTTTTGGTGGAGTATGGTATCTAATATTGTTATACGAGCATTTTATAAATATATAATAATATATACTGGTATACTAGTATACTATTATAAGTATTCTTAACAGACCATGATTCGGAAATAAGATATTAATAAATTGAGTGACATTCCAGAATTAGACTTCGACTTATTTAACACCTCAGTCTATTCTCTAAAAAAATTACAACAAAGCGTTGGTTTGACACAATTCTCTAACTATAGTTTTTTAGACTTTTAGACTACTTCGATTGAATGTTAAATGCATGCAACTATTAATATTCTTTTATTTTTTTAGCATTGTTTTTAAGCTTTTGTAATATTTTAGCAATCGTAAGTGAAAACCTATAAATTGTGAATTGTTTTTTATAAATAGATTTAACTTAAGCAACTGTTTGTTTTACAAATAAAATAAAATATAAATAAAAACCATAGTCAGCTTGATGTTATTTACTTTACCGGTTATTCGTAAACTCTAGCTCTCTCTGATTGAGGAAAAGAATAACCAAGGAACAAAGAAAAGAAGAAAAGGAAGGAAAGATAATAATTGAAGTCAGGATTAACATCATTTTTACAGCACTTTTACAAATACTCATATGTACAATATTTGCGTGAACTAGTCCTTAGCACTTTCACACATAATAAAATGAACAAACTTACAGTACAGCCGGAATACCGTCCAGGTCAACGATTAGAATGTAAATCATCCCAACACTGGGCAAACATGACTTTTCATAGTGGTGTGATTTTCCAAGTACCCGCGTCCTATAAATTTATCATATATCAAGTCACTATATGTAATTTAGTTGACGTCAACGACAAATTTTGCCAGGGTACAGATTTTATCCTAACACGGCTTCTCCTGACTCCTGACAGGAGTTCGTCCTCGGGCTCCATATACATACCTACTTTTGCTCAAATTGAATTGAGTTAATCTTTACATAGCTACACAACAAAAATAAAGAATTGAGACATACATACATGAGTCACAATAAAAGTGATACTAGAACAAAGAGTATAAAACTTTTTACACAACAAAAATAAACATCTGAGACATACATGAGTCACAATAAAAGCGATACTTTAAAGTACAGAGAGTGTAAGAACTTTTTAGATAACAAAATAATCAATTGCGACATACATGAGTATGTAGTACCCATACTTTAGAGTAGTACCCATACTTTAAAGTACAGACAGTGTAAGTACATTTCACACAACCAAAGTAATCAATTGAGACATTCATGAGTCACAAAAAAACCATACTTTAAAGTACAGATAGTGTAAGAACATTTTACATAACAAAAATAATCAACTAAGACACTAAAGTTGAAATATCATATTTTGCATGTTCGTACCGCAAGGTTTTATACAGGTCTATGCCCAGAAAAACATCAACACTTAATGAAAAGTTAATTTTAAAGTCTAACCCCGAACTTGTCATAAGTTCGGGGCAACCCGATACCCTTGGGCTTCATTCACCCCGATGCTCAATGGTCGGTCGACACGGCCGGAGACTAACACATGTGTCTACTGAAGTACCTACCCCCTATCAAATTTTGAACAGTCTGTGATACAATGCAAAATACTATTTCTGCTACTCATCTTCTCAAGTACGGTCAGCAGCCCGTATTCAAATCACACAAGCGCAACACGCGCTACATTTGATGTAATATGTTCAACACACCACTATTGTTTGTACTGTAAACTGTACTTATAACGGGACTTAATCACGTTATAAAATCGAAGTAATTCGATTCTCGAGTCTACTCGTGACCATGGCCTTTGCATTACGGCCGAAACGACAAGACTCAAGGTAAATACTTCGATTTTTTAACACGATTAAGTCCCGTATATAAATATGAATACAAATCGTGAAAGCTTAAAACACCACTAACGCGCAACACGCTATTTATGCGCAACACGCTACTTATACACGACACGCCACTTATGCATAACATTTAACATATGCACAACACGCCACTTATGCACAAAATGACACTTATGCGCAACACGCCACTTATGCGCACCACGCCACTTATGCGCAACACGACACTTATGCGCAACACGACACTTATGCGCAACACGCCACTTATGCACAGCACGAGCTAGGCGCGCACCACGAGCCATGTGCGCAGCACGGGCAGGGCGCGCTAGGGTATTTATTAATCATAGATGCCCAACCAAGAATACGATGTACTTTGAGGCAAGCCGTGGCGAAATAGGCGCATAAAATATTTTGTTTCTACAACCAAGACGATTCAAACAACCATTGTGAGTGTACAGTGTACACATTTATAAATGTAAAAAAATGTAATATGCGGCAAAATAAGCCACTTATTGTATTAAATGTATGTACGTAGATTACTTTTATACTGATACAATATTTTTTTGCAATTTTAATATGATTTAAATTTAAATAATTATTAACCTATTTCCGTTATAAAATTCCAGTCCATTTTTTAAAATGAGTGCAGTCGCCGGGAAATGTTTTCTTAACTTCAATTAATCTTCATGCACATAAGTCCGCTTCTTACAGGACCCTGGCCTCGATGTGTGAGTCCGACTTGCATTTGGCCGGTTTTTTTATTTCAGTTCTTGATACATGTATAAAATAAAATAGATATATAAAATCTCGAGGTCTTTGCGGAAAAAAATAGACAATCCGTTGTGTTGGGTGCATTATCTTTACTGCAATTCTTGCTAAGCTAGAAAACATATTTATCAAATATTATCAATAAAATATATAATATATAAGTTATGTAAAAAGAATAGACAAGATTTACGTTGTTTGTCTAAAGTTTAATTATAAAAATCCCAATTTCACAACTCTAGATCAACGGTAAGGTTTTTAGGTTTTCGAAAAATTGCGATTTCATATAAAATTTGTGCAAAAATGGCTATAATTTTGTATTGAATGAAATTATAAGTATGATTATTTCAACGATTCGAGAAGTAATAGACCTAAGTATTTAATTTCAGCTTAATCTCTTCACGCGTTTCGGAGAAAAAGGTCTTCACAGACATACAGGTGGACAACAAAGAAATCCTTTGAGGGTTCCGTTTTTTCTCTTTGAGATACGGCCCGAGATATACCCTAAAAATAAGCAATCGGACATTTTAAATAAATATCCATTTTAAAATAGTTTTAGTATTACATTTTTCGCTGAATTTTATCATCATGAATATTAATTTAAAATTAATAGTTCTGGAATTATTTCCTATCTATTTTTTAATCTATTGTGTTAATGTTGTTACAGATTTTCATTTTGGCTCTCGCCATCGCCTTCGCCTTCGCCTTAGTCGAGGATCCATCAAGTAAATATTTTATTTAAAACAAAAAATAGAAAACACTGTCTCATTTTATGGGTTCCATGCCTACAACAAGTATTACAAAGTATTACGTCATAGATATATATGTATATATAGATATATATGAAATTGGCGTTTTGTATGGGAGGATTAATCAAAGTATGAACCTTTGTTTTGTATGCAATTTTGCCATCCCAAAGGTAGTTTATTGATCCCTTTAATAAAAAAACCAAACGGACGGGAATCGATAATATCTTTGGAGGCGATTTGGACTGCCCCATCGGAGTTGAATTTTTTCCCTTGCAAGAAGTTATCCAAATTTCGAAAAAAATGGTAATCTGTTGGAGCAAGGTCCGGGGAGGACGGAGAGAGTCTTAGACTTTCCAATTGAAGCTCTTCTTTTAATTTGGTTGTTTAGTATATTGGTTGTCTATGTTTGGTCATAGACCGTACACTGAGTATTCATACAATAGATGATGTCTATGGTTAGGTACAGGTGACAAGAGAGAGAGGGATGTCTGACATCACGACCATGTCTTAGTGACAGCTACAAGCATGTATCACCGTACGTTTATGAGCTGCGGATTAGCAGTAAAGATGCACTAACTTAGGCATCAGCTGTCAACCCTGATCTGTCAGACTTGTTCTACTTCCACTTGGCATGTATATGTAACATCTCCCTTTTACAAAATACAGAAGTGTTAAAACCTCATATCGCTACGTTGAGTGACTAACACTGATGGATGACTGACTGACTGACTGACTGGCATGGACCGATGATGATGATGAATATACACTTCAACTTGACTCACCTTTGATACTTAACTTCATTCAGATCTTGGGCACTAATTTGTGATCAATCATAAACCCAAACCATTCTAAAGTGACTATTTTTTATTACTACCGGATCACTACTTTTATAATAGTAATTCAATGCCAACACAATGACACTGATTGACAATCTATGGATTTGTGCCTTACAGACATCCACTAAGACCAACAATAATGTATTGTAAGTACTTCAATCACAGATTACGGATTAGCCAGCTAACGGCTTATCAACAACTTATTTCCACGTTCCATACAGAACGGGAAGAGAGAGGTTTAAGAGTGCATGAAGATGCATTTTCCTCTCTAAACCATCAAAGTAGAATCGTCGCCACATCCCGTGGAGGAAACAGTCACACAATATGCCTATATAAGACAACCACAAAATGAATGTCCTTAACACATGTCCGTTGAATTAATACTTTTGTATCTATTATTATTCAATAACTTTGCCTTTGTACATATCAAACCTATGCTCTCTTCTTAATATTAATATAAATCTTTTGTGACACTTCTTATGTTCATTTTGTGAAAATACTAATAATTAAGATTCAACTTATAGGAAAATTTTATTCTAAGATCATTCTTATCATTTAAATGTTATTTTATTTATGAAGAATGTCCCTGGACTAAACTAACACAATGTGGCCATGTCATTTTTGACAACAAATTAGTCTATTCAAGACTAAATTAAGATTTGATATACTTTTTAACCTTACTATATTTTCATCTACAATAGAATTTATGTTAAATGTTGAGGTTTAAAACACTCAATAATACTTAATTTACTCAATAGATTCAGTTTATTTTGAGTTTTATTTGGAGTTTTGTTTAATACTAATAAATATATAGTTGCAAGAGACTGATATATAATCCTAGCCATCAAAAGACCATCACTTGTGTGTACAAATATACTTTGTGTAAATAAATATCTAATTTGTAACTAATTTGAACACTACAACCTATTTATAATCATTAAACACAAGTGTGTGAGATTCATAATAAAATGATACAGTCTCTGGACTCATTCACAAGATTCTTACTTGACCCAAGAGTGTTGTGAAGGATTTAATACCTTCTGAATATAAATACAAAGACACAAAAAAAAACACAACACAAAGACATCTCAACAACAGGCAAAATACTTTTTTTTTTCATTTTTTTTTTAACACAAGACGACACAGGCAATGGCTTTGAGCCATCAGTCCGAATAACAAGACAGGAATAACTGGACATACAGACTGACATGGACATTAGGATGACTAACAACAACATTTCAAAGCTGCTACAAGACCTTACAGAAATTATTTCCTCTAGCCAATTAAGAAGTTGAAAATCAGGATAAGTAAATGATTTTCAATGTTATAGATGCTACAAGACCATAATACATGAGTTAGCTTTATGCTTGGAATTAAGGAAAATTGAATATGTATGTCAATATTATTGCCAAAGAAATAATATGCAATACATAATGCAATATGCATAGACATAAGTTTCGGATTCTTACTGTTTTAAGAAAACAACAACAAAAACAGAAGAACGGATTTTTAATGTAGATATCTTTTTATGAAAACAATACAAGATGTTCAAGTTTGTGTAACTAATTAAATAGTCCTGGAGCGTGCTCCAGCGATTTTAACAATTTAAATAGGGTCGATTCAAAGTTATAAGGCCAAATATATGTAGTTATTACGTTTTAAAAACTTTTGGAACAAGGCAACATAGATAGGGTGTGATTTTTGTTAAGCATGATTACTAAAAAGTTAAATTTGTCATAAATAAAGTAGTAATTGTCATTCTATTTAACCATTTAAACTGATATAAAAAGCATAAAATATACTTACGACCTACCTTCAACAGATTGAAAATTGAACAAAGAGTTGAAGCCAAACTTATCATTCTTCCGTGCTTGATTATTATTGACATAATATACTCTAGAAACATTATTTCCCATCAACTGAACATAAGAGAAATATTTAAACTTTTTACTATATTCAATAGATTAGAACTATAAAACTTTTGAAAAATGAGCGAGTATGGTCCGTAAAGACGTGACAGTTGTTGTGTGTGTAGTTGCGCTGAGCACTTCCGATTATCGTAAAGAATCCATTTCTCATCACAGGTAGTGATTTGCTTCAAAATACCTTAATTATTGTGTCGGTTTAGTAATGTAACGCAGCAGTCGAAGCGCGTTTGCCGGTTTGCTTCAGTCAATTCGTGAGGAACCCACCTTTCAAGCTTTTTAATCTTCTCAATTTGCTTCAAGTGAATTAAAATAGTTTTATCACTAATATTATAGCAGCCTGCGGCTATCTCGGACGTGGCTTGCGATGAATCCGCTTCAACAATATAATTTGACGACCAGGCTGGCGCAGTGGTACAGGGCTCGGATAAGTTGAGCATGTAGCGCCAGGGGTCGCGGGTTCGAATCCCGCTTAGGTCATGGATGTTTATCTATGTATTATATGTATTTCTATAATAAAAATCTTAAATATACAATGTTTCTTAAATTTATAAAACATATTAAATATATTTCCGTTGTCTAGTACCCGTAACACAAGTCCTTACGGTACTTAGCACGGGGCTAGACTAACGTGGTGTGTAATAACAAATATTATTATTATTATTATTATATTATTATTATTACAATAGCCTTCAACTCTTCATTATCAACTTGGGTCTCAGGCTGTCCACGGGGCTTGTTCTGCAGGTCGAAATTTCCAGAACAAAAACGTTGAAACCAAAATCGAACTGTGTTTTCTTTTGAAACACGACCACCATACACATCATTCACCCTTCGAGTCATTTCCGCCGCACTAGTGCCACGGCAGAACTCGTACTTGTAAATAATGCGATATTTTAAGTTTTCCATTTTGAAAAAAAAGGGATGCAAACAGAAAAAAGCAAATGAATAACGGTCATCGAAGCACAACACAAGTAAATAGCTGTACAAATTTGAATTTGGAATTCCTTACCAAAGAGTAGAAATTCGTTACTAAAGTTGCCAGTACGAAAAACGCCAATTTCATATATCAGGAGGAATTAGTAAGGACCTATTATATGTGTGTGTTTGTATGTAATTTTGTTTCGTTTTTTTCACCACCCTGTGTCAGGGTGATGAAGAAAAAACGGTGGTGTTTTATAGCGTATACATCACAAATATGTTTACGTGTTTATGATACATATTATATGAAAAAAAATGTCTGGAAATGTCCAGACTACACAACAATATCAGATCAATGGGAGCAATAGTTTAGCCACAGGAATTTAAAAAAAAAATTTTACTTCGTACTCGCTGTATCGACAGCTGCTGTTCGCGAGCCCGGCGGCTATAGCGACCGGAGTCTTTGACCCCGTGTGAAGTTGACGCTCTCTCTAGCCGCCTGTATAAAATATGATTAAATTTTTTCGCTATTAACTTCTTTGAAAAAAGTATTTTCATATAGGTACCTACTTGTCGTAATCTTTTTTTTTTATAGTTTCGGATTAACTGTAGGCAATTATATTCTAATAGTCTCAACTAATGTCTCTCGGTTTTATCAACTTTGTATAAGTTCCGCCTCGTTTGTGTGAAAGAATAACAAAGATACAAACATGTATCATAAACACGTAAACATGTATTTGTCATAATATACGCTATAAAAACACCTGCCTCTTATACAAAATGGTGAAAAGAAAATATGTATATGGTCGAAGTACATCACCCGTAGGTAAAAGTAAAGTGACAGTTGTGCTGTCGCGTTTCGTGCGGTGTGTAATTAGTCCGTGGCCCATGGAGGAGGGATGAGAAAGGAGGGCAGCGCACCTTTATAGCCTCTATGCCGATGTATATGAGCGTCGGTAGTCATGAAAATGGCATGATTGCTCGTTTTCCTCCCTATACCATAAAAAAGCTCTGCTTTAATATGATGTCGCTTAAAATCCGCAATTTGTTTCAGTTAAAAGCGATGCCGTCAAATCCCTCCAGGGTTGAGTTGAATTGAGAGAGGATGTCGTTACCGGTGAAGTGTAGTAGTATGGTGTCGGAAATAAATAAATAAATTAATAAAAGTTTGTTTTATTTAAGTCTACAAATAGGTGATTAAAATCTTTGCATATTTTCAATATTTTAGTCATCTATAAAAAAATTGCAACCGCTAAGGTTTCCTTTTTGACTCACTAGGATTACCTGTGTCGAGCCAGTGTTTTCTTTCCGTTTTTGAAGCTTGTTTCAACGTATTTTTTTTTCTTATTTTTATTTTTTTTCTTACTTTTATATATAAAAGAAATAATTTTAAATATAATTTATACTAATATATGTATATATACAGGGTGTCCAAGAAAAAGGGACACCTGTTTTTATGGGGGATAGAGTATATTAGTAGCATTCAAATACAAAAAGAAATAACATAATATATCGAATAATGAAAAAGATATAGCCAAAAAACAAAATTTAATATAACAGCGCTTCCCCTTAACGCGGCGGCTGATCTTACACGAGCGCGCGTTGCACAGTTGTTCAGAGCGACCGATCCTCTGGCCAAATGTCGCAAAGTAAAAATAATAATTCCAAACATTTATTTAGACAAAAATGTATTTTTATGGTACCGAAAAAATATGAAAATCGCGTCTTTTTTATTAGTTTAAGGGGGCAAACGAGAAATCGGAGCCATTTTCATGACTACCAACGCCAATAGACATCCGCATAAAGGTTATACAGATGCGTTGCCCCCCTCCCTCCTCCTCCTTCCATAGGCCACCGGCTACTTACAAACCGCACGAAACGCGACAGCACAGCTGTCGCTTTACGCCGGTTTCGTATAAGCGAGAGGTACCTCCCCGGTCGTGCCGATCTAATTAGGCTACATGACGCAAGAGACGCACAATGCCATGCTGCATGTATGCATGTATGCATGCAGCATGGCACTACCTCATGCGTATACCTGTAGCAAAACGTTTCATAAATAACAACAACAATGTGCAACAGTAAGTAACAGTAAAACAGGTACATACAATATTGCGTAATCTGTCTATGCGATATCTAATATGCGATTTATATGCCCCCAACCCGATCTTTCATTCTTTATACCAATGTTTGTGAGATTAAAAAATAATAAACTTACCTTCATGGCGTCTTCAGTACCCATTAGCATGGGTCCTCAAACATACAGCTCGTATGAGAAGGCTTCTTTGTAAATCACATAGTTACACTTTTCACTTCTTCACAGAGTCACAACGGCTAATCATATGAAGACTGCTACAACCGGTTAATAAGCACACTAGTGAATAGTGAAATTAAATCGGCAAATGTTTGAAATTGCGCCCTTCCACGGCTATACATACACGTGCACGCCGTGCGGTGTCGCGATGCACACGATGGAGCATATTGCTCGTATCTTGGCGCAATTTTGTAAATGCGTTTATTATTTTCTCCCTCATAGCTTCTTCTGATTCGGTTACACTGCTAAACACTTGCTCCTTTCTGTGACCCCAAAGAAAAAAATCCAATGGGGTTAAATCTGGCGACCTTGGAGGCCAAGGGCGTGGTCCACTTCGACCTATCCACCTACCATCAAATTCACTATTAAGTACAGTCCGGGCTGCTTGACTGTAGTGCGCCGGGGCCCCGTCTTGCTGGAACCACATTCCTCGCCTTGTGTGTAACGGTAAATCGTCCAAGAAGTCTGAAAGCTGGTCCAGTTGGAAGTTTTAGTAAGCCTCCCCTGTCAACCTGGAAGGCAAGAAATATGGCCCGGCAATCATGTTTCCTATTATGCCAGCCCATACGTTAATCGACCAGCGATGTTGATGCGATGTTGATCTGCAAGCATGTGGATTATCTACAGCCCAGAGATGCGTATTGCCTCGGTTGTACATACCGTTTCTGGTAAATGTACTTTCATCCGTCCACATAACGTTTTCAATAAAATTAACGTCTCTGTTCATTTGGTCTATTAACCATTGACAGTAGTCGATGCGAGTCTGATAATCCTGTGGTAACAAAGCTTGCACTGCACTTAATTTATACGGATGACGCATATCTTGTCTGAGAACGCCATGCACTGTGCTATGCGGCACTCCCAATACCCGTCGAGCTGACCTGGTACTATCCTCCGGATGCTCGTCGAAATTACCAAGTATGGCGTCACGGACTTCAAGATTGCTGTTACTGCCGCAATCTGTATTGTGGGGCGTATAACTGCCGTGGTCTCTTAAGCGTTGCACTACACGCATTAGAATGCGACCACTGGAAGGAACCCGGTCATCATTGCGATGGCCAAAATATTCCCTATAAAAGCGCAAGGCTTCACCACTGTTACCCCTGGCCATGCCATAAGCCAAGACCATGTCGGTGTATTGTACGTTAGTGTACAAAAAAGATGGCATTATAAAGTTATCAGAATTTGAGTTGCTCAGAACACGATAATTTAACACAACGAACACGCGCGAAAGGTACATACGTCCACACGGAAACGTAATAAGAATGCAACTAAAAAGAAAATATTTCGCTAATAGGTATCTATGAAGATTAAGACCCGTACACATCGGCGACCAATAATTTCATATTTTGGTAATGAAAAACAAACTTATGTAAATAAGGATTATGATACTTTTTTTGAAGTTTATATGCGTAAAAATAAAAAAAATATTAAATAGTAACGACTATTGCTGCATCTACACTCGTACACTAGTAATTAAATTGAAAGAAATTTACAGTTTATTAGTGGCAACTATTATTTCTTAAATACTTCAAGTTGTAACTATTTTCTAAAGCAATCTACAAAATTGTTAACCACAAAGAACCATTTTTTAAAGTATAAGTGAACAAACGAGTAATTGGGATTTGGGTCTTTTGATCAGTACCGACACCCATAGATATCCGCTTAATTGTTATACAGATGGGTTGTCTTACTTTCCAACTGCTCTCCTATGGGTCACCAAAACCTGACGAAAATCGTATGAAACACGACAATGTAACTGTCACTTCACGGCGGTATTAAGCGAGCGAAACGTCCCTCCCGGCCGTGCCGACCCAATTCGGCTGCAAGGCAGCATTCGTTATCTAATTGAACCGACTAAGTTTTTTTTAGTTGCATTAAACTAAATCATAGTAAGTAATATTATGTTGAATTTGCAACTATTGAAATAAAAATTAATAAACAATGAATACGAGCCTTTACTGCGTTTCGGCCGACAAAGAGAAGCCGCCCGCGCGCGGCTTCGCGACTTAAAGGAGCGGCGCGAGTCTTTGATGCGCGGACGTCACTGCCAGTGACGAACTTGCTTTTGATTTTAAAACTTCGCGATCGCGAATTACTATTCTAAATATGAATGTTATGTAATGATATTGAAATAAT
Organism: Calycopis cecrops; assembly: GCA_001625245.1. Lineage (NCBI taxonomy): Eukaryota > Metazoa > Arthropoda > Insecta > Lepidoptera > Lycaenidae > Calycopis > Calycopis cecrops. The sequence goes on from LUGF01045056.1 coordinate 267,273, forward strand.
TAGACGTTAGTGGAGATATTAATGTATTATTGATAAAGTCAATAATTGTCGTAACAAATAGTAGAACTAAAAATAAATCTACTAATATTATAAGTGCGAATGTGAGTTTATTTGTTACGCTTTCACGTCAAAACTACTCAACCGATCATCATGAAACTTTGTACACATATTCTTAGAGGTATTAAATGATATAGGATACTTTTTATTAAAAAGAAATATTAAGTGAAAGTAAATAAGTTAAAAGGTAGTGCCATTTGAACCGAATAGAGCCGCGCGGTCACAACCGGCCACCGGGGAAGTACCTTTCGCTCTTACCATAAAGGAGTAAACAGATATTTGTTGGTGTCGGTATTCATTAAAAAGGCAAGTTTGCCTCCCGATACTATTAAAAAATCAAAGGTTTCAATGTATTATTATTGTCTTTGTGATATAAATTATTATTATTATTATTAGTAGCCGTAATGCCAGCAGTAAATGGATATGAGAAGATGATGATGATGTTATTAAATGTCGTCGCCTGAATACGTACCTGTTCAGCGGCATATTATAGGTAGCATAGTTTAGAAAAGGACAGAAATATAGGTAAACAGCTGATAGTCTAGTGAACCGACTTGACCTCTACGCGTTTAAGACCAAGTGGATCAACGTTGCAGTACTGTTGCGATGCTTTAAATGTTCTTTATTTAAATATTTCTTGCATATAACAAAAAATTAACAAACACGTCTAGTTTAAAATCATTTACTTTACACGTTTTATGTGTTTTTTTATGAAAAAAGTTTAATATTTTTAAAACTTTGGACCCGCATATCTCCGAAACGCTTATCATTTTTTCAAAAATTCTTTTTGCATTTGAACACTACTAATGTACTCTAACCCCCATTAAATCAGCTGTCCCTTCTTCTTGTACACCCTGTATATCCTCCTCCTCTAGTCGATTCCCCAATGCTGGGGGTCGTGACCTCAGTTGTTGTTGGTAGAGATAAATTTATCCCATATTAGGGCACGCCATCTTCTTCGTCACACGTCGGCAACCTTTGTGTCGAGGGTAGTGCGGATTTGGTCTGACCAGCACATCGGATTCCTGCCTCTTGGTCTTTTGCCTTTCACTTTGCCGGTCACTATCAGTTTCTCCAGGTTGTCACCTGACTTGCGTGTGATGTGGCCGTAGAACTCAAGGATGCGGCGTAGGCATATGTTGGATAGTCGGGGAGTGTTTAGCAACTTGAGTTCGTGCAAGATTGATGTATTTGTCCGATGCGCCGTCCATGGTATTCTAAGCATTTTCCTCCAGCACCACATCTCGAGGGCATCAATACGCTGGCGGTCGGCAGCTTACACAGTCCAAGTTTCAGCGCCATATATAAAAATGGAGTATATGAGAGTTTTACGAACATTTTTTTTAGTGTTTATCGAGATTTTACGGTTTCTTCGGATTCTATTAAGTTGGGACATGGCGTTTTTCGCCATACCGGCTCGCCTACGGATCTCCGACGCCTACGCCTACGGAAACATTGTTACTGATGGTCGAGCCTAGGTATACGAAGGTGTTTACTGTCTCCAACTTTAGTTTGCCAGTGATATTGAGCTTCCCTAAGCGATCTATGACCATGATCTTGGTTTTTGATTTATTTACGGAGAGACCTAGTTCTGCACTAGCTAACTCCATTCTGTCCAAAAGCAAGCACATCTCGTCCTCGTTGGTTGCGAAAAGGATGGTGTCGTCGGCGTATCGTAAATTGGTTACCTTTTTGCCATTTATGGTAATACCACAGGTGTATGGTGTACCAATACCAACGTGTTCAGGTGGCGGCTTTTTGAAAGATTTCAAAACACAAAATGTAAAAACAGTGAATAGTCCAAGAGCAGGTTGCAAAAATACTGAACGATCGATTGAATGAATGAATGAATGAATGAAATATTCTTTATTGTGCACGTAGTAAACATTACAATTTAAAAGAACATATACATTTATACTAGGTACACAAAGGCGGCCTTATTACTCAAATAGTAATTTCTACCAGGCAACCTTATGAAGAAAAATATTTTGTTCAAGGAGAGGTAGGGTCAAATCATAATATGTTACATTTAAATTAATACATACATACAGATACACATACATACACATATACATACATACAAATATACATACATACACATATACATACATACAATACACATACTATAAGAAAACATTCGTCTAAAGATGTAAATATAATATATTTTAGATAGACAGATAATAATTTTTTAACAGATTCTTAATGTTATTTAAATTTTGGGCGCGTTTAATCGTGATGGGCAGAGCATTCCACAGCAGACTGGATTTAATAATAAAAGAAGAATTATAGTATTTTGTATAGTGGATAGGAATGACAAGAAGGAGATTGGCTGCAGATCTCAACTCCTTACTATCATGGTTGCAAAATTCAAACTTGTCTTTCAAATAAGAAGGTGTTTTTGGGTCAAAAAGAATTGTGTATAGTAAAGAAAGAATTCTAAAATTACGACGTTGGCGAATAGGCAAACACTTTAGCTTTAAGCGATATGTGCTCATATTTCCGAACGCCATAAATGAACCTTATCGCCAAATTTTGAAGACGCTCTAGTTTGTTAAGTTGTGCTTCGGTTAAGTTAACATAGGAGCTATCTGCGTAGTCTAATAGTGACAACAATATTGATTCCGCAATTGAAACTTTCGTTGAAACAGGAAGTATATTACCAAGACGCCTAATCGAGTGCCACGCAGCAAATACTTTTCTACTTACTTCCTTTACGTCCACGACAAATGTTGGTCAAAATATATACCGAGGTTTTTGACATATTTACTGTACGGAATATTAGCACCATTTATAGACACTGAAGGCAGATTATCCCAGTCCAGCCTCGAGATCAACCCAGGACTGCCTATGATTATTGCTTGTGTTTTGATTGGGTTAATGTGAAGACCATGACATCTGCTCCATTCACTAATTGTTGCTAAATCTTTGATTTTGAACTTTTGGTTTTCTTTTTCGATTGACAGTGTAAAATGTTTTTTTTAATTACTACTTATATCGAGAAAAAATACTACCATTGTATGTCCGGGAAAACCTTGTTTATAAGTCTTAAATATATCGTCTCCAGAGCTATTTTCTTACAGTTACTATATCAAATGAGTAAGAGACAGCTATTACAAGACACATAAAAGTTATGAACAAATTCCGTCCAGGCACATAATGATATTTTTATTCTCTTATAATAATTCTAAAAATGTAGGTACTAACTTTATAAAAGAAAATATTCTTTAATTGATCGGCTAGTATTTTTGCAGCCAGGTCTCACTTCACAACGTGCATAAAAAAGCTTGCAAAAAAATAGTGAGTGCCGCTGTGAAACAATAACTCTAAAGATAAATTAATGCATGCGTTTTAAAGCACAATGACGAGTTTATTATAGTTTGTTTTATAGTTTTTAAACAAAGTGTGGGAATACTAATTTATGGTTCCTTTTTATGTATTAGGTTTATGAAGTCAATAACATCAGATATGAGTATTTACGAGTCAACTAAGAACATTCACAAATCAAATAATTACATCTTTTTATAAACTTGTATTGGTCTGAAAACGAATGCAAAAACTGAAACTTCAATGAACGCAAAAACATTACTAACATAAGTACCAAATACAATAAGCTTAACATAATATAAAATAAACGTAATTTAATTTGGAAACTCACTTCAATATTGGTTTCTTAATAACACTTATAAAAGGTTTCGTATATACGAATAAAAAGTCGCTTACCTTCCATATTTAGGAAAATACCAGGTAAATCTTTTCAAATACCACTCAAAACAACTTTAACCTTCCGTTTACACCCGTGGTTTAACTTTAACTGAATGGATTAAGTCTCTAAAAGTGTAAAATAACAAATGTTTAAACACATGGCGGGTGACACGGTAGCCGTGTAGTCAACTTCTATGGCGAGTGACACGGCTGCCGTGTCACGACGTATGACGGCGCCTCATGGCGACCGTCGCTCGTTGGGCTGGAATGGGATGATATGGGTTAGGATCTGGGATGGAAAAACTGACGGACTCACCTTTTGTCATGAATTACACCCGCGGACACGCTGCACGGAGATAAGCGGAAGGATTTGAGCGGAACACTTGCGCAAGCACTTATATAGTTCATATTGTTAGTTCATAAATTGAGCACAGCAATAGGGCAGAAGCATTTATATTACGATAGATAAGCACGAACAAAAATATTCCTGCGCAGGAGATGTATGAGGTGTGCACGCGCCGGTTGAACGGTGGCCACCCGTTGACTGACGGTAT
>LUGF01045075.1:3664-16087 GCA_001625245.1 Calycopis cecrops
CAGCGCGCGTTCGCTCCTGATTGGCCCTGCGCGCTCTGCAGCTGCGCTCTCATTGGTTCAATGCCAGCTTGCAAAGGATTTGCGAGAAAGAGACAAAGCTCTACAAAAAAATGAAAGTCGCCGTTCGTCAAATATAACTTATACTTGTAATGCCGAGTGTGTCTTATGAAGGGTAATGTTTTTCGAGTGGGTAGTATTTATATTTGACGGCCAACGAAGTGTGCGGGTCGTCTAGTTTTAAAACATTTTCACCTTCGTATCTCCAGCAGCCGAGCCGAGAGCGATGGAGCGGCATCAGGTTGTCGACCGATAGCTGCGCCCGTGATACGGAATCTACAAGTCGCCATTGTTCTAAGCATCGATAAGCGTATCGAGGCTAAGTCACAGGTTATGCGGACCACCTACGAGCTTTCATATGCAAAAGCGATTCCATGCTGGATCGAGAATCGTATTTTATATTACTAGCGGTGTCCTGCAGTTTCACCCGCGTAAAATAGGAAGAGGGGAATATTTTCTCTCGTTTCGAGCGGTTAGTAAGATTCCGATGGCCCATTGTACGGGACGAAGGAGGGCAACAAGTCTTCATAAAAAAATTGCGGATGACTATGAACGTCAGTAATTCACCGAACAACATTTGCATTTGTTTGTTGTTGTATTTCAGTATTTACTTAGCCTTCCGTGAAGCTGCAATCCGCCCGAAATATGAATCTTCTTAGGCAAGTCTCTCAAGCGGGGCTGTCAAAGTCTTTTATATTCAACCTATACACAACACGAATCAATCACAAGTTCATTTAGTTAGTCAATTAATTTACACTCCCGATAATATCAAAATAAAAAAACACTTAACTTAATTAAATTAGCAATCATAAACTCAAGTCTCAAATTATGTACGCGTCCGATCTCTCAAGAGATACAACAATGGCGTCTCTTAAAACTCATGCGTCGAACTCGCGGCAGCGACCGACGCGGCCTCACGCGGCCCACACCGGTATTACAATATTGATTACATTAATTATGCTGAACACGCCTAGATGGCAGCCATATGGTTCAGAACAGTAGTCGTCACATCATTCCAGGCTAGTTAATAACATTCCGGTGGCCCGTCGTAGGAGAGGGAGGAGGGCATGTCGTAACAATTACGCTCATTTTACTTCTACAACAAAAACATTCCCGTCATTATTTCAGCAGTTCCCGCAAGCAGTCAGCATATCATTACGCACGATTTCTTCATCTCGGACCTCCGAGTGCGCTCCGTACCATCGTCTTTGATCGGCAAAAAGCAGTAATTTCCAGCAACGCGCTCTGCTATTAGCATGCCTCCGTATTAAAAACGCATTATTACGTAATATCGCACGTAAGCGTGAAGCAAGATAATCGGGGTGTAATTTTTACGTCGAGCTGCCAGCCACTTCGTGCTGGTTGCTCCTGTCGATATTTCACAATGCTCGTTAAAATAAATGCATATTTTTGTAGCAAAGGAGCAATCGAGAGCCGGTTAGGCAATGATACCCTCCCCGAGGTGCCTTTTTAGTGACGAGGCACCTTAGAATAGGGCGAATGACGCTAGGGTTTATGTGGGTAATCAGTACAGCCGACAGTCCCTCAAACCCGACCAGATCCCATCCAGGAACGGTGGTAGTACGAATATACAAATACGTGCTTATCTTCCTACATCCCACAAATGGTTCACTCTGGTCTGGTCTGGTCTCGAACCGCACGAAATGAAACAGCTAATTACTTCACGTCAGTGTTATGTATAACTCCCCGGTCGTGTTAGTCCGACTCTCCATGCAGGTGCCCACTGCCAAGACTAGATAGACAAATAAGTATTAAAATGTTTTCTGTACTCAAGTCATTGCAAAAAAACCGTTTCATTACGTGGCTAGACGGGGCGACACATTGAAATCCCCGGCGCTTCCGTACCAGGGCCGCAGCAAGACAAAGAGATGCCGAGCTCCGTACGCGCTCATATCGTGACGCATAAACTATGCACCCCGCCATTACTCATGTGCTCTTTGTATCACACGTCTCCACGGTCTTTGAAGTTTACTTTTTCATCAAAATGTAGGCACAGCACGTTCGAAAGCTCACAAAAGTGCTGTTTTTCTCGTCTAAAAATTGGTTTCACAGAGGAACAATCATAATTTCAAGCTAGTCGTTATTTAATTTTTAACTTAATCCAAATCTGTAAAATTCAAATCTCCTAGTTACTAAGTTCCTAATTAAGGTTAAGTTAATAGGGACCTGTGAAGTGTAGCTACACTAAATTATATGAAGGTTTTTGATGTGAACTTGGGAGATGCCAGCTTCATAGACTTACTGCGTAAAGTAAACGTTTGGGAAGATGAAGTCGACTATTAACACACCGAACCTGTACTGAGAGGTTTGATAATAGTCGCTCCAGATCAGCGAATAGCAGATCAGTCAAGGCATATATTGAAACCCATTTATGCCCAGCAATAGATCGACAAGTCTGCTGCTGCTTTTGATGATTATTTTTATGGTATATGGCAAATGAACAGACGAAGCCGTTTTCATGACTATCGATGCCCATAGACATCAGCATAGAGGCTATACAAATACGCTGCCCTCCTTTCTCCTCCCACCTCCCCGGGTCACCGGCTACTTACACACCACACGAAACGCGAGAGCATAGCTGTCACTTTACGCCAGTGTGTTTCTCGTGTAAGCGAGAGGTAACTCCCCGATCGTGCCGGTCCAATTCGGCTGCATGCAAGCATGCACTACCTCTTACGAAAATGATGATGATAAATGTTAAACAAACAATACACCACAGTGAACAACATTGATTTCATATCGTCCCAGTGATCTTTCAAGTGGACCACTTAAAAACTGTAAATATATTTAAAACTATACAGTTGAGACTAATTAATGGCTTCCCTGATGTAAATCGTATAAATTACTCACGCCGCAAGATAAACAATGCTTTTTCTCATTAAACCAACAGAGATAGACTATCTGCGAAGCTACGGACGCTCGCAAAAACTTATCGCCGGGTCTCCGAATTCAGTGCGGCTAGCGTTCTTCCTGTTTTAAAAAACTATGTTCCTGTGTTGATCAAGGTAATGGCGAAAAAGAAAAGATGCATCGAAGGCAATCGATATCTTTAAACAGCTGTAATAATAATAGAATATATGGATAGAAATGAGCATTTAAAGGAGAATGTCATATCTTACAGAGAATTGAAAAGCTTGGCCGAATATTCCTCTTAGTCCTATGTTCATATATCAAGGACTCCGATAACTCTATTGGACCTCTTATACAAAAAAATGACTGTACCAATTTAGATCATTTAGAAATAAATCTTACCAAAAAGAAAAATCGCTGTCAGCCATTAACTGTAGTAGTGTGCTTACCTGAAAGAGAGTAGAAAAAATTAATCACAATTTTTAATCAAAGTATTATACCGACTCATAACTCCCCGTGACATCGGATACCGGTGTGGCTTCTGAACCCTTTCGGCCCTTCCAGATAACTCCGATGGTTCAGGTGCGCTCTATTCTGAGAAATATTTTTTTATAGGGGAAAACGAGCAGTCGGAGCCATTTTCATGACTACCGACTACATAGACATCCGCATAGAGGCTATACAGATGCGCTGCCCTCCTTTCTCCTCCTACCTCCATGGGTCACCGGCTACTAACACACCGCACGAAACACGACAGCACAGCTGTCACTTTACGCCGGTCTCGTGTAAGCGAGTAGCAACAGGTACCTACCATGCAGTGTGGCACTACCTCTTACCAATAGAAGTCTTAGAAACAATTTTATACAACCTCTTACTATCTTTGGCAATAAAAGACATAAATGATCTAAGCTTGCGACAGACACCACGCCCATTAACTCAAAGATATATCAATAACAATAGAGCACCGTGATAAGTGAAACTTGTGAAATCGTAACATAAAATTTATTCGGAACAATAACACCATCGCTATAAAACGAACAGTGCCATAAATCTAACGGTTCCAAATAGAGCCGTCACAAAACCCCTCATTTAGACCGCCGGCTAATGCGTTTTTACGCAATCTACGCGTATTTAACAATATATAGAGGCGACACGAAATGGGATGAATTGAATTTTTATTGTCGCTACGTTCCCGTATTAGTGTCTTTCGTTAGCCGGAACAGTTAGGAATCTGTCTGTTAGAATGTGGATAGGTTTTGACGCGACCTATTTATAATATATACATGGCCAGTAGAAAATAGACATCCACAGGACACGCATCCTAGCATTATTGCCAACGCGCAAGTTTGTGTGCAAGTTTCTTATTCTTTCACGGAATAACAACAGATTTTGGTAAGAGGTAGTGCCACACTGCATGCTTGCATGCGATCGAATTGGGCCGGCACGACCTCTCGCTTACACGAGACTGGCGTAAAGTGACAGCTGTGCTGTCGCGTTTCGTGCGGTGTGTAAGTAGCCGGTGGTCCATGGAGGTGGGAGGAGAAAGGAGGGCAGCGCATCTGTATAGCCTCTATGCGGATGTTTGTGGGCGACGGTAGTCATGAAATTGGCTCCGGCTGCTCGTTTGTCCTCCTATATCATAAAAAAAAAAACAGATATGAAAACTTTTGGCACAGATATTATAGCTACAATCAGCATAAAAAAGACTACTGAAAAAAAAAAGGTTTTCCCCCCTGACATACGCCACGGACCCCCAAGGGATCCGTGGACCTCACACAAAATCCTGCTATAGATACATTCTTGTGTAGCTTGTAAACACACCACGAAGCGTCGACGTTTTGGGACGAAGCTGACAGGACTGGAATTTATTACATCGACCTATACGTTTGTAGAAAACTGATTCTATCGGTGCATTCTCGCCGGGAAACTCACAATTCGGAATGAATTTAATCGTCATTAATCTTCAGCTTTCTAATGATTTTAGTTAAATATTGTAAATAACACGTTGACCCAGTGCCGTGGTTGCCCGTCTTACGGGCGTTAGATAACGGAAATGGTTATTAAAACATAAACTTAGTTATCATAGACCTTCGCTCAATCTAGTAGTAAATCTTTAATATATCGTATAAAAATTAATATACTTCCCCTTCAGATAAAATGTTATAATCCGTAAGCGATTTTTTTTTCCAGTGATTAAGGGTTGCACATGAAAATCGATTGATTTTGAAGAGCCACAGCCGTAGATGTGCAGAAGAATAAAAAATAAAATATTACAAACAAGGGTAATACCTAAAGTAATGTTTAATTTGACTAGGTTGAATTGGTCCGTTGAAAAATCAAGAAAGATTCGTTGACGACATTATACATAGATACTTGTTGTATTGTCGTGTTGGCGTTCATAAAAACAAAGCCGCTGTTAGACCAGTGACAAGTCCTAGCTGGACGTTTGACGTGTACAATTAATTTGTTCCAGTTAGTTAGTACACGCGCTTCATTATTTCGGTGAAAACGGAACGAACGGTCAAATTGACAAGTGAACGAATGGCTGTGTGAACAAATGGCGCAGCTCCGGTCATACGTTCACACGTTTCCGACAGTAGCCAATACACCGACGCCCACGTGAAATTGGAAACCGATCGCACGGCGTGTTGTTGTGTTGTTCTGTTGTGACTGAGTCAACACAAATTGCCCAACGTGATTTACTCGATTTGTCAAAGCTAACTATATACCCGAGGGCAGTAATCAGATTACTAAGCAAAGGAAAAGGTCACTCTGTCAGACTAATTATTGACTATCTATGTGCGATTAGTAATCAGCTAATCGCTAGTGTTATCGAAGGCATTTATGTAAGTTATTTATTCAAGTCAAGGTCTTTAAGATCGGTCCGAAGCCATCATGAGTAAGTTTTCGATCTACTTACATTATAAATGCGAAAATTTTAAATTTTCATTTTCCATGAAACTAATTATCGCATTTCCATGATTTAGTTGGATAAAGATACACAATAACTGATAACATCAAAATTACATTTCCCAATAGATCGTTTCATTGGGGATATATTTTCCGAGGGTGAAACCGCGGGCTAAAGTTAGTACTGCAATATAAACTATATAGTTATACATTAAGCAGTTATTCTAATGTTGTAAAATATGTGCTTAATATATAATTGGCGTACATCTACAACCATTAACTGCTCTGGCGTTTACAAACCGTTATGGTACAAAAAATACTTTTATGTTGATTTCAAAGTCATCTCGCTTACTATCTCGAATTCACGCCCGCCACACGCATATAAAAAAATTCCTTTCGTTCAAAAACACAACTGCAGATTCAAAGACTCGTCGCGCGGACTATACTTAACTAGGGATAAACTGACGCAAGTACTGAAGGGTGTAAAGCCACAGAGGGCGCTATCAAAGCCTAGCCCCGTCGGCACGTGCGAGTCGCTTTAAATTTTAAACCAAACACGCTCTAGTGTTTGTTTCACAATTCAATGAACATTTACATTTAGCACGCACCCCTGTAGACTACACAAGTACACCGGCCTGGGAGGACGAAGGGAAGTCTAATAAACTTTAATCCTGTTGTCCGTTATACGAACGTAGTTAATGGTCACTGTGTGGATATGCGTTTTATGCAGCAATAGCGCTGATATGTGCAAATGTATGTATTTAATTTTACAGAATGAATTTACATGTATATTCAAAATAAAGAGACCTTCATGTTTCGTTGCACTTGTACCTATTCACTATCTCTTACACTAATTGATTTCTTTGAATAGTGTAATGATTTGAGGTAAGTAAGCATATTTTTATATTTTGGTGTCAAGTCCATTACACAATATACAAAACACCTTTCCTAATATTTAAAAAAATAATTATATCTTTACAGTATTTAAAAACAAGGAAACCCACAAAGGTGGTCTGCTGTGGACTATATAATATAAAAGATCACAATACACCAAAATATTCCGTTGAAGTACTTATAAATACATTTAAACATAAGCGCAATGTATAAACTGCATCTTATTATCGAGCACATAAGATATAATTTTAATGATTATTAAGTTGGGAGAACGTTAATGCGTGTATTCCATTAAGCAAACACGATATACTCTTATTCAAAACACTCGTCGTTTCAAACCAAACTTCCACATCTAGTGCAGGTACTTTTTATACTTGAAACAATCTTAAGAATTAATTGCTTTTGTGATTTACCGCGTCCTATGATGTGTGGGTTTTGAGATAAAATTATCAGAGTTTTAAAAGCTTTATGGCTATTTTAATACAATGTTTTCGAACAGATGTATAGTTTATCCGTCTTACTTATACAACGCTTCCTGCCACTGCTCTCCCTTTCGTATTCATATACACAAACAGTGCAGGTATTAATGACGAGTGGAAGTGGGATGGAGGAACTGTAGCTCCACCGTTCACGTAAATTGAAACCCACACATACACAGAAATTTTCACGTCAGATGTGGTAGATTAGAGAACGGAGTGCCATATATTATCCTTCTTATAGATTTGTCGTGATCTACAATAATTATTCTCTCTTACGCTGGTTGCGAATACAACAGGACATCGTCCGATCGATTAGATCACTGTATGCAAGTCTTGAGCATTCCTTGTACCTGCATCCATTCACATTTGCATTCTAAATTGAAACGCCTAATATTTGAACTCGAGGCCTAACCGCAATAAGTAGAGCAAACTATAAGAAAAGTTGAAATCTCTTTAATTAACACAGCACAACAAGCTATTCCTAAAGCTGTTCCTATTAGCTCCTAAGCTAAGCTAAGCTCCTGCATTGGCACATAGGCCAACCTTTCCAAGGAGAAACTTAGCGTAAAGACTTAGAAAAGTCTTTCTCTTCATTTTTTCAAACAACCAATATATTCCATCGTTCAAAAAACATTCAAACCATCCATTTCCCATACAACAAACTTCATCCACACAAAGTCCTGTATATAACATTGTAACCCGCTCGCAAAGCAAAAACAAAATGGAAGCACACAATGTACCTAGGTGCGTTCGCGTTCGGAACAACCTTGTATCCTTAGAACATTAGAAAGGTTTTTTTGGTCGGCGTCTGGATGCACCGGCTATAAATCCAGTTTCGCTCGTATCCCCAAGGGCGCCGGCTAAATTTAGCTCGGGCACGAAGGCCGCCCGCGCCCGCCGCCCGAAGGACGCTAGGACGCGAACGCTCTCAACAATCATCATCTACCAACCCTTCGCTACAGTGCTCTTTTAAAAGTTCAAAAAGTTTTTTTTTTGAGATTTTTGTGTCAAAAGGTAGAGCCACGCTCGGGACGACCGGAGACCTCTCGCTTACACGATACTGAGGTATAGTGACCGACGTACTATCGCATTTCGTGCTGTGTGTGTGTAACTAGCCGGTGGGCAATGGTGAGTAAAGGCGCGTCTCAATTAGAGTTGACAACCGTATTGTATATCGAGAAAGCATATACCATAAAGCCTGAAATACATAGAACATATAAATTACACCACTTCTTCAAAACGCGCTCAATTATGGACCCCATTCGATTTTGGAAACATATCATTAATCACGGGTGCAGACGGCGTGATTAAAACTGTCTAGAGGTCATTCCTATCAGTCTCTATATAGAGTAATTTCTACACCGCGGCTTCATGCGAACTTTTCGGTACCATGGAAAAATCGGGATTAAAGTTTACTTTACTAGATATTTTCGTTCCTACCAAATACACACGAACAAAGTAGTCGTTATTTGGCACATTTTTTAAGCGTATAGCAAAGAGAATTTACCAAAACGAATTAAGAGGGTTATCGGTAAAAAGTGCCGAAATTGAGTATTTTGAAGACAAATTACTCGTAAATGGAAATAATCTATTAAAGATCAACTTTGGTTCCGCATAGCACAAATATTTTTATAGGATCTGTAAAGTTTATAAATTGAAAATTATTATTATTTACGAAGAAAAAGGTATATTTGGAATTCATGTTTTCGAAAAGACTGATTTTCGAAATGAAATTACGAATATAAGCAGTGGGTTGTGGATACCTAAAAATACCTACTATTAGAAAATATATTGCTATAGGTTTTTTATACAATAGAAAAGTAAATTAATTTCATTAAACTCGTCAAAAAAAATATTTTTGTAACTTAAATTTTGCCAAAATAAAACATAATTTTTCTCATGGTAATAAATGTGGAACATTTTCAGAAATTTACTCATTTATTAACACGATATTCGATTAATAAAATCACTAAAAAAAAATAAACATTATTATGTTAGATTTTATTTAATTAAATTTCAAAGTTACTATTGAATTACGCCATGTAAGTCATTTATAAGCTCACAAATATTTTTATTGTTTAAGTTAATAAAAAATATTTGTGCTATGCGGAACCAAAGTTGATCTTCAATAGATTATTTCCATTTACGAGTAATTTGCCTTAAAAAAACTCAATTTCGGCACTTTTTACCGATAACCCTCTTAAGTAACCATCCTCCGTCACATGCTTTATGTAACACTTACATCAGTGACGTCAATCTAAAATCGTTGTCGCCCATTTAAAATGGTCCATCAAATATAATTTGAGTTATAATCGTGTAAGAGCAAATCTGCGCTATTTTATTGCTAATGGGTCCAGAGCGTTAAGGTCCCTTCACACGTTTTAACAGCTTCTTAACAATATTTATCAATTAAGTACCTATATTATACATTACCGCATATTAATACGTTACCATTTATTATTACAAAGAGTGGCTTTAATTACTTTGTAAGCAATTTTGTTGCGCAATAAAGTATCACTTATTTAGGGCGATCATGGGCTCTCTTAGTTTTGAAAATGACTAGATTCATCTGCATAGGCATAGGAACAAGCTTTTTGAACACTATTAATACGCTACAATAATGTCGCGCAAAATGAATCCTAAAGCACACAAAGTCAAATCATGTCACTCCATAGTTTCTGTGACAAATTTCACCAAATACCGTTTAGCAGTCTTTTGCGTGAAGAACAACATAATTACTAATTAGTAGGATAGGTATGTCATGGCGTTGGGGAATACAGTGTGTTAATTGACCATTTATCAGATGACGACACAATCTCTGCGTACCTAATAGTCCACCGTCTTGGATTACTGTCGGAGTTGATTCGAGTAGCAACAGATCGGCCGCCTTAGCGTTCGAAAGAGGCTCGCATGCAAGAGCAGCAAATAGAAGCTAATGATGATGATTGATATGGGTAAGGCGCCGATGAATATTAACTAAACGATCAATTCCAGGTAAAATGAATATTGATTTAATCGCTATTAATAACACCGACTCGCAGAACCAATCAGTTATCAGAAAAACCTTATCTGACGTCCACACGAGGAAAAGGAACTAAAAAAACAGCAATCGGCCTGACCCTATTGGATTATGAGTCATAATAAATAGAGTATCAATGTCATAGTATAGGACGTTGATTTTTTTTTAATATACTATATGCCCAAAAATATTAGATAGAGTTATATGCAGATGCTTTGGCCTTCTCAATACGGTTCTCTAGAAATGAGTCTTACTTCGCACACTGTATGATATGCAATAGCATAATCATCCACATACCCGTTAAGCCAGCCCAATTTAGCTGCTTCATCACCATCATTGGCTGAATAAGACACAATCAGGCTGCATCATGACAAATTGGGGCACATTTAGACAGATTGGCATTGTATTTAAATGTACATTAACTCCTTGCGTCACACACTACCGGTCCCACCCAGGATACGGACCACAAAAAGGTCAACAAATCAACAATACACCGGGCTTCAAAATCCGCACACAATGCGAATAAAGTGCATTGCGAATATTGTCACAGGGCATCGCCCATATTATCACCGAGAACAATATGTTGGCTAGTGTGCACATGTTTGACGCCGAATTAGGACAGTACAATAATCACCATCAGAAAAAACAAGTACTATAAATACAAGAAATAAATTGCCACAGCGTCCTCAAAATTTCATTACTCTAACTTTTCTGATTATACACTCTATTTTCTAAATCAAATAGTTTATGAAAAGTAAATTGTGATATTTAACTTATGCTAATTTACCTATTTTTTTACTAATTAAATGGATGGTTACAGATAAATTACGTATTGTTGAACAGCGTAATATTTCTGAACATCGAAATAGCAATATTACCTTCACGTGGTGCGTACGTTCTTATCAATGTACATTAGATATTGAAAGTATTAACTTTGATAAGGCTAAAATATACTCTAAAATAACAATGTAGTAAATGTAACAATGTCTTGTTTACAGTATAAAAATCGCCTAGCATACAAGATTAGCTTATTAGGTTGATGGATGGAATCGAAACGCTGAAAAAGTACGAACATTCACAATCAGTGAACATAACGCGAACAAATAGAAGGATGTAAGTAAGGCTTTATGAATCTTTCTTACTTGAGAAAACAAAAAATTCTGTACTGGGTAGCCTCTACGTAGAAGGATTTTTATTACGGATTGAACTGTCACTATGAATCATGGTTATGTACTTTCATACTATTTTAGTTCAAATATAAAAACGACCATTAATTTCTATTTATAGTGCATTTTTTAAATATAAATATTTTTCTTATTACAGTGAAACTATTTAATCGGTAATATCGCTGTTGATGAGAATTGAAAAGAACTGAAAAATGTAAGCAACGAAAACGTTGGGACTGTTATGGAGTAAATTTAAAAATCTGTAGCGTATAAACTGACTTAAATGTCAAATGGATACTTCAACTATAATCTTCTTAGGTCTATGCACCGCGCCAGTGGTCTACATTCTGCTATTGGTCTCCATCCTGTGCCTTCGTCCATCTTTGTTAAATCTGTACACAAACTGTCCTAATTATAACCACTGAACATGGTCACAGTCCTGTGCCCGTTCTTATTTCTCTGCATTACTTAATTCAAGCCGATAGTTGTGCGACATGGTCGCGTCATGAGAACAGTCCGAGTAATTCACATTTAAGTGGTAAAACTACTTTTTAATGTTTCCACGCGATGGGGTCGTTTGGGTTTCGTAATTGTCACTATGTATACAAAATTTCAAGGCAATGCATTTACCGGGTGTTCATTCCATAGTGCATAGCTCCCTATAACTGTTCTACAGATTGTATTAAAAAATAATTTATCTACACTAATGTTGTAACATTCTACTTATGTTTTCAATACTTGACTTATAATAACTACTGTTATAGCTCAGACAACAAAAAACTCAATTTAAGCAATTTGACATGATGTTATAATATCCAAATCGATGTCGTAAAATCTCATTATAACACTGTGTGAGAGCGAGAGAGAGAGAGTGAGTGGTGAGAGAGCCTTATCCTTAATCCTTAACAGAGCGCTCGCTCCTGATTGGCCCTGCGCGCGCTGCAGCTGCGCTCTCATTGGTTAGATTTTAATGTCGTCGAGTTCGCTGTGACGTAGGCATGAATTTAATGTTTCGCAATATTTTATT
>LUGF01045075.1:20055-30720 GCA_001625245.1 Calycopis cecrops
ACAATAATAACCACCAGAAAAAACAAGTACTATAAATACAAGAAATAAATTGCCACAGCGTCCTCAAAATTTCATTACACTAACTTTTGACTTTTCTGATTATACTCTCTATTTTCTAAAACAATAGTTTATGAAAAGTAAATTGTGATATTTAACTTATGCTAATTTACCTATTTTTTTTTACTAATTAAATGGATGGTTACAGATAAATAACGTATTGTTGAACAGCGTAATATTTCTGAACATCGAAATAGCAATATTACCTTTACGTGGTGCGTACGTCCTTATCTACATTAGATATTGAAAGTATTAACTTTGATAAGGCTAAAATCTAATATATAAAATTCTCGTGTCACAGTTTTCGTTGCCATACTCCTCCGAAACGGCTTGACCGATTCTCATGAAATTTTGTGAGCATATTGAGTAGGTCTGAGAATCGGCCAACATCTATTTTTCATCCCGATATTCCCACGGGATCGAAAGTTACGCGGGTGAAACCGCGGGGCGCAGCTAGTATACTCTAAAATAACAATGTATTAAATGTAACAATGTCTTGTTTACAGTATAAAAATCGCCTAGCATACAAGATTAGCTCATTAGGTTGATGGATGGAATCGAAACGCTGAAAAAGTACGAACATTCACAATCAGTGAACATAACGCGAACAAATAGAAGGATGTAAGTAAGGCTTTATGAATCTTTCTTGCATGAGAAAACAAAAAATTCTGTACTGGGTAGCCTCTACGTAGAAGGATTTTTATTACGGATTGAACTGTCACTATGAATCATGGTTATGTACTTTCATACTATTTTAGTTCAAATATAAAAACGACCATTAATTTCTATTTATAGCGCATTTTTTAAATATAAATAATTTTCTTATTACAGTGAAACTATTTAATCGGTAATATCGCTGTTGATGAGAATTGAAAAGAACTGAAAAACGTAAGCAACGAAAACGTTGGGACTGTTATGGAGTAAATTTAAAAATCTGTAGCGTATAAACTGACTTAAATGTCAAATGGATACTTCAACTATAATCTTCTTAAGTCTATGCACCGCGCCAGTGGTCTACATTCTTCTATTGGCCTCCATCCTGTGCCTTCGTCCATCTTTGTTAAATCTGTACACGAACTGTCCTAATTATAACCACTGAACATGGTCACAGTCCTGTGCCCGTTCTAATTTCTCTGCATTACTTAATTCAAGCCGATAGTTGTGCGACATGGGCGCGTCATGAGAACAGTCCGAGTAATTCACTTTTAAATGGTAAAACTACTTTTTAATATTTCCACGCGATGGGGTCGTTTGGGTTTCGTAATTCTCACTATGTATACAAAATTTCAAGGCAATGCATTTACCGGGTGTTCATTCCATAGCTCCCTAAAACTGTTCTACAGATTGTATTAAAAAATATTTTTTTATCAAAATCCATGTTCATCGCAATTTCCATTGTCAAGTAATAAAATATTGCCCCTAAACTGTAACTGGATTCCAAGGCCCGTTATATAAAGTATTCCATACTTCGTTCCTTCCTTACAGGCGTAGCACACCCTGTGCTCACTATAGGCCTCCCCATAGATTGCCAGAGCATCCGATTCGATGCAGCTTGCAACCAGTGGCTCCTGGCAATTCTTAACTACCTACTATAAGACGCAGGTTCATTTATGTGATACACAAGTTCCTAATAGTCTAACCGAGACCTCAATTGGAACCTGTGTAACCGGCCCTAAATCTAGTATTTAATTGAGTGCAAAATGTCCTTTTTATATCCATCTAAATATGTATTCGTATAATTAAAACTGATAGAAAAACACAATGTGCTACGCCATAAAAGGCCGAGGCAGATACATAATTACATCAGTGTATCCCATCAAATAAAAATAACGTATTAATGAAGACATCCGAGCATCGACTGTCATATACATAATTAATTAAGACATCAGTTAATTAAGGTTATAACTTAAATTAATTTATTTATGCGGTATAAATTAGCTTAGCTCTTTTTGTTCAGTCATGGCAGTCAAGGCGTTAGCCTTGATAGCTTACGTCCACTTTTATCCTGTGCACTAGGGGAAATACGATGATCACAAGGATCAGGTAGGTACTGTCTAAATGTGGTGTTAAGAGGTTTCGTCATTGGCGTTTTTATTTGTGGAGAATAATGTAATGTGGAGGATGCGAGACAAATGAGTATATAAAAATAAAGTTATGAGCAAAGATGTAAGTGGAGAATGCATTGGTTAAGGATTCGGGTAGCCACTGGATGCATGCGGCTGTATAGGTACCTAGGGCGCTCTACGGAGGCCTATGTCCACAAATGCACATGATATGATGATGATAGATAGATATAACGCATATCTTTACCTAATGAACGCGTGATAAACGATGGCTAGTAATACGATATCCACATTTATCTATATCCTAATAATCTAAAAATATTTTAATTTCCAGCAGCGCCGACACCCGGCGGGTGACGGACGCACCGAACGTCACCACCTCGTACTTACGAATTAGTATGGCACGGCTAACGAGACAAACATATCAACAACGTTACCCATCATCCGGACTTTCTCCGACATCTTTTCATTATGTTTATGGCTTGTTTGTCGTTTTATTAATCTTTAAAAATAGGCAGGACTACCAACACACGCTCTTGCAGTCGAGTAAAATAAATATTTATTTATTATGGACCCGAACATATAACAATATGTCTTTTATTAATTTTTATTGTTATTTTATAGAGTAATGTTTTGGCAGCGTAATAGTTATGTATGTAGATTTCGCTCTAATGTTTTGGCAGAGTATTAGTTATGTATGTAGATTTCGCTCTAATGTATTGGCAGAGTAATAGTTATGTATGTAGATTTCGCTCTAATGTTTTGGCAGAGTAATAGTTATGTATGTAGATTTCGCTCTAATGTTTTGGCAGAGTAATAGTTATGTATGTAGATTTCGCTCTAATGTTTTGGCAGAGTAATAGTTATGTATATAGATTTCGCTCTAATGTTTTGGCAGAGTAATATTTATGTATGTAGATTTCGCTCTAATGTTTTGGCAGAGTAATAGTTATGTATGTAGATTTCGCTCTAATGTTTTGGCAGAGTAATAGTTATGTATGTAGATTTCGATCTCTCCTACTACAACCTCATTCATATTTTAACATATGAGGTTTCATTATTTTCTTCTTGATAAGACACATCTGGATTACTATAAATATTTCTTTCGTCCGCAATGAGAACGTAATGAGAGATGAGAAAATAGGCCAACGTAGAGTTCATACCGAACCTGCCTATAGTAGACACAATGTCCAAAGATATTTCAGAATTCAGTAGCTATTATAACTTCTTGGAATTAGAATACGGATAAATCTAGGAAAAAAATGGCGGAAAATAAACTGCGAAGAGAAAAAAATACAGATATCTCACGTGCAACCGCGGGGCACAGCTAGTCCTATACAAAAAAAACCTCACAGTTCATGACAGCCGGGCCCGCCCCGTGCAATTGCACCATAGCTTCAGTCACGAGCACGGCTCTTGTCATGCAGAATGTTTCAAAACGGTGAAGGGTTCGCTTACAGACCACATATCGACGGCCGCTGTCTCGCAATGAGTCTCACATTCTAGAAAAATATGGTGTTACGAATATTTGCATTATATTTTCAAGATTTTAATAAAAGTTTCCATTTTTTAATAGTATAAGAGACAATCAAGCGGTCTGATGATACGTAAGATCTTTCCTCCTCACACCTTCATATGCCCCGGCTACTTACACCCACACGAAACGCGTCCGGTAACTGTCACTTTACACCGATATCGTGTAAGCGAAAGGTACTTTCCCGGTCGTACCGGCCCAATTCGGCTACATGCATGCACGTAGCGTGGCTCTCCCTCTTACTTCAACTACTTCTCAAGAAACATATCTTTAGGCCCGCGGTATAATAGATACAAGTAAAACCGTCACGTTTTATCGCGCAATGTTTCTTGGAATTCAGAATCATGGTCATCGCAGCAGACTCAGTTATTAGTATAAAGGGGCAAACGGTTGTAACTTACAAACACACAACAGGAATAAATTAGTGATGTTTTATCGTGTCGTGTAAACATCCCTACAACCTTATAAAAGTGTTGAAACACCGACCAACACGCCGCAACAATGTAACTGATATTTACATTCTAAATCAATTTATTGTAGCGTTCACATCGCACTCGCCACATCGGGAGATTTATCTACGGAAAAAAAAACATCAGCTATTACCGACCGGTTCGGTCGGGTTGGAAAAAAGGGTGGGTTATCCAACAGGGTCGGCGGCCTGCGCCGGCCTTCGGCCTCCCCCCTCCCCCCACCGAGGCAAGGACGTCGTTGCATAACCGCGCACGCAACGATACCGTTCGTCTCGTCTCCCGAGAGCAACGCGGACCTGTACGGAATTATTTATGGATTGTCGGTGGAAAGAATGCAAGAATAATTTAGTGCGAGCGTGTACACGGAATATTTATACACATTTTGATACACTGTATGTTGTTTATCATTTCGATACCGCTATCTTTATTGCGTCAGATACCCTGCCGTTTGGACTTTAGATACATTTTTAATTTTTTTAATAGTCTTTTCGTGTTTTCGTCTCAAGCCGGGTGATCCGGTGATTCACAGAGAACAAGTGTACTTGGAGAGTTGAGCAATGTGCTTAACTCTTGTTTTTCATCGCGACAATATAATAGATAGAAAACGAAATACTACGCTGGACACATTAGCCGTAATTAATAGTAATTTGTCTCAAGATGCAGCTGAAAAGTTTAGCTAGTTATGAGTCTAGGGTATGTAGCAATCTAAGAGAATTTCAACAAAATGTGAAAACTTGAAGTACAGTGTTTCAATATAGACTGAAAAATGAATTATTACATTAGAAATTGAATGATGTATTAGTTTTCGTTGGTCATATTTTTTTTATATAATGTGTTCCCGCTTGTATTTAATATTTTTAAATTTTTATTGGTCGGAACCTTACGGTGACTACTGAAGCTTACAAATATCCGTTTATTTTATCGTATTTCCATGTAGAAGATATTATTGTTTTAAAATTATTGTATATAATACATAATTGGCGTTGCCCCTATCATTAGGCCAACTTATAAACGCATAAATGCTTTGTATTAATTATTTCTAACAGGAACCCGTGAAAACAACATTTGTAGAATATTTGTCGAATTACAATGAGCAATAACCCGGGATCTCAACATTAACCAGCCTTCAATTTAAAAAGCAATAGACACATCTAGCATCCGCAGATGTTCATTTGCTCAAGAGTTTGCCGCGTTCCCTATCCCGTGTCCAATCGGCAGATAATTGTAGGAACTGGCCGGCCGCGGCGCCCGTGGCGCGAACGATAATGGATCCGATCGGTGGACTAACGACTGTATATCCCTCGGGGAACCAATGTGTATCCGACCAACTGTACCAAACACTGATCTCTATATGTAGTATAATGGACCGCAGGTGCTGGAGCTCGCCATTGAAGCTACTTAAACAGACTGATCTGAGTTACTGATCCAGGATGTACCTACAATATAGAATATTAGCACCAGCGCCAGTATAGTAAGAGTTTATATTTTTTAATAAGACTTTGAAGCTCGATGGGCGATAATGTTCAGTTAAGTTCTAATTCAAACGACGAGAGACGATAACTTCTCCCAATGTTACTCCATATTTTTATGTCTTCTGTGTCTCAGC
Source organism: Calycopis cecrops (assembly GCA_001625245.1). Classification (NCBI taxonomy): domain Eukaryota; kingdom Metazoa; phylum Arthropoda; class Insecta; order Lepidoptera; family Lycaenidae; genus Calycopis; species Calycopis cecrops. Next base: position 25,786 of record LUGF01045075.1, read on the forward strand.
TTATTATACAATTGTCTATTCAGAGAGATCAGTGGAATCACGTATTGTTCGTACCGAAGCCACAATCGTGATCCTGATGATCTTTACCACGGATGAAATAAATGTCAAAAACGATGAATGTCTCGCCTTTTGAAATTAGTATTTAACGTACATTCACCATCCAAAAGCCCAGGTACTGCACACACGGGCACTTATTATCGCGCGTCAAGTCATTACGTCCGGGAATAAATCTCGATATACCGATAGGGAGGACGCAAGGCCTCTAGTTCTCTCGCTTAGAAAGAAAGAGAACGAGAGTAAATTTTAGTACCTACTCTATCTGAGATCGAAATTTTGTTCATAATTGTAATCAAGTCTGGTTAATAAAATCAAATTTATTATTCGATCGTCAGTTAACGTCATCTACGGCATACGTATGTCCTTATCCAGAAGGGGCGAATTCGCCGCGAATCGTTTCGCGCGAATTCATACGCGCGTAGTTGAGATACTAGACATCAATACATCGCGTCCACAAACATCGCGCGAATTCAAAATACGCGCGTAAATCGCGTGCACTTTTTTCGCGCGTATTGCGCGCGAGTCGAGATACTTAGGACGCCTTGTTGCGTCCAGTTGATGCGCGAATTTTTGAGTTCAACTCCATGTTTCGTACTGAATTCCTCCCCAAATGCTCGCGCGTTGGTACGCACCTTGTGGACGCAACGGTCGCGCGTAATACGCGCGAGAGAATCGCGGCGAATTCGCCCTTTCTGGACAAGCTCTATACTCTCTTAGGAAAAGAGATACCGCGATCCTCTCTTTTATCGTCATACGACTTCCGTGTTAGTGTTCCCTACTCTATGGGTGTGTCTCATAGGCACCTCTAACAGGCTATAAAGAAATAAGATGCCAAATAGATTACAAATTACGGTGTCACAGATTCCGATTAGCAGCAATTATTAATAAGAAGCATTTTATGATAGTGCCTTCACAGGCAGTTTCACAGCTATGAAACTCTCTTCTACGAATACTTTATCTCACTTTGTCTAATTTCTGTACGGCAATGCACAGACGACACAAAACGCGCGTCCCAAGTGCACCGTGTGCAAGACCGCGAGAGCAACAAACGGCTTATTATTTCTTTGCCATTTGAAATGTGAATGCGGGCACAGATCTAACCTTTATGCAGCCTTCACTTTATATAAATAACGTTTAAACAGCATTCCCGGCTGCACTCATAATACACTTTTATATTCCTTTATGCGATTCTATCTTGATATTAATGTTTTCATCTTGTAGCCCTAGAGACGACTACACAATACCTTATAGAGGTGTAGTACTGTACTTTATGGTTCGCCATAGATTGCAGACGGATCAGTGTGACAGTACGGTCATGGATGACTTATGACAGCTGCTAGCTTATAACAGCGTGGCTGGAGGCTGGAGGCCTGGAGATGTCCCAATCTTAGACATCATCTGTCAACTCTGGTGTGGTACAAGTGTCCCACTTCCATTCTAGGACATGAATATGTAACAATAGCGTGTCCATTAATACTATTGGGTAAGAATATGGCCGTGAACCAACAGCGTTTCCACGACCAAGTTCCTCCTAATCCATATCTCGTACAATGCTTAGGCACTATTAAAAACTTATATATAAAAATCTTGGTTCAAGGTGTTTGTTGTCGACGTCCTCAATAAAAGCTCGACGGGTTTTATGAAATGTCTACTATATATATTCGGTATGTCAGAAAATAGATTTTGGAACATACTTCACCCTGATATTTTTACGTGATCTTACTCAGGCGTAACTGCAGGGCACAGGTTGTAAATACATAAAATCAAAACCTTTTTCCATGTCATAATTACGCTGCGCTCTATCCAAGTAGTACACCATTCATCTGCCACTGGCAACTCGACTGGACTTGGAACTTACCTGAAAAAGATAAAAAGGTAATATTAGATTGACTCAATCAAACAACGTTATATCACTCGACTTCTATCGCGCCGCTGGCCCGTACAATTAATATTGCCCGTTTATTCTAGACCGTATTAATAAACTAGATACACAAGTCACATAAAGTAGGACAAATAATAAATTGCGAGTTGGTTTGATTAATCGAAAGTTTGATTGATCTGTAAACGCTCGTAAATAAACAGCGAAACTTAGTCGTTATATTTTAGATGATCATAGGGTTGAGGGCAGCGAAGAGATATTTGGCATCGGCATAGAGAGAACATAGCAGAGAGTTATTAATAGGGTTTTACACAGTATGAAGTCCTCGATGCCAATTTTCGGTTACGGCAGCCATCTTTATAGGAGCGCAAAACGTGTAGAAGATTGTAAAGTGTGCAAGCTTTTGCCCATGTATTTATTCCCCCTTTCCCTACTTTGTTAGGACAGTAGCCCGACGCGGCCTGGATGGAATTAGATGCAGGATGTTTTACCTGTTATCCGAGGCACGGGGTGTAAAATCTGACCTGAGAAGTATTTCTAACAATTTCAGTGTCAACTGTCAAGTGCTATGCTGTCGCCTTTGGTTAAACATTTATGGCAGTTAACCATTTGTCCCAGCTGATTAAAACAGCGTCTACTATAGAGAATTTCATAATAAGGTAATATTTGTTATCTTAATACAACCTCGTCGCCAATAAAACAAAAGTAGTTTCTCATGAGATATGGTATTGTTTGGAGTTCCCAACGGTATCGATCTATTACGCTAACATAGCTGCCGTAGACGTCTATATTAATGAGTTGCTGGACCGAACTGCTCTGGCTGAATTCTTCTTCCTCTTACTTTCTTCAACCTATAACCTCCCAATGCTGAATGAAGGTCTCCTTCAATTATTTTCCTGGCTTCATATTTTTATTAATTTTTCCTACATTCATATTCCTTGCCGACATATTAATTTCCTGGCTAAATTATGAACATACAAAAGTTAGCAGGGGATTATTGAGTCCTTTATGTCAGTTAGTGTTTTTTATAGTATAGGGGCAAAAAAGGGAAGTTCCCCCTTCCGTCCGAGTCGCAGAAGCCGTGAGGGACAGCATTTAGTTGACGTTGATATTATTTGAACAACCACCACCCTGGTCTTTTAGAGCCGGTACAGCTACAAACAGACATGGCGCAGGCCTTGGTACCACTTTACGCCTACGAGGCGGAGCGGAATACTTTGGTGACTAGGTGCTTCACTCTTTACCCTCCGTTGCCTTAATTCAATGGGCAACTCTAATTAAATGTTATGACCACACAAACAATTTATGTAAAACCTAAAAATAAATCAACTCAGCGCACATTTAAATAAAAATATATTTCTCTAGTCTATGGCCTCTATGGTAATAGCACACATACATATGCGATAATACACACCATAGACAAAAATCCCAAGCCGTCCACGTAAGGGTGGGCAGTGGGCACCAGTGATACTGTGGGCCCCGCGCGTGGATTTATCGCCAGCGTCTCGTACTCGCGAGGTGTGCAGTCAGGGTCAATAGCTGACGTACACGAGCGCACGAATGTGAACCAATTGAGACTGAATGTGTTCGCTGTTGTGTGCCTTGTACGGGCGTGTATTGTAATGAAGTATTTTTATGACGATAAACGATGCTATAGATGACTGATGTACTACACGGACGTGGTAAGTTGGAACCCGGCAAGAATGCGAAGAATGCTCTCTTGCCCCGCACTTCCCCCGATGTCGCCCTAATATGGCGACATCGGCGATGGTGCGGGGGTAGAGAACGGAGATTGGAATTTTTGCCAGGTCCCAACATATTTTGCCAGGTACATTCCAAAAGAAAATATTAGGTACTGGTACTACCACGGTTTCACTCGTGTAAAATCTATCTCAAGAGAACCCATTCCTTTTGGGGGAGTAAAGTATTTATATTTTACGCGTGAAAGAATAACATAATATTAGGATAATATCTTCAATAACTTGCGCTTCCAAAAGTCATGCCAAAATTATGAGCAAAGATCAAAACGGAAGGCGTTCATTTAAAAATAAACAGCAGTATTACAAAAATTAAAATAATCCCTTTTAAATTCGCCAAAATTAACATAATATAATTTCCGACTCATCACACAACGGACTAAACCCATCTCGAGCAAACAAAAACATGGACATATAGACAAAGTGTCGTAAATAATAGTCAATTATTTCGAAGAGTATAATTTGATTGGTCCGGTCCTTCATTACGGGGACGAGAACAATTATCATGGCAAGAGTAATGGCGTATGTTCCCCATAAAACCTCCGCTGAATGTCTTAATATGTTCAATTATGGGGTAATTGATATTAATGGTGCCTTCTGGAAATGAGGTTGACGCTCGGTGCCGGAAAGGCGAAGGACTTTAAGATTTGCAAACGAAACGCTAATTTTGCGATATTTAAGTTGTAGGAAACGCGCGATAAGGTCAACGGTAAATTTTGTGAAGTTATTGTACGTGTAACGGTCATTGACGTGTTGCAGTTTAATTGAGCTGGTACGACAGGGGAAGAGCTTGAATACTAGGCAACACCCGAAGCACAACCACTACGTTGTGTTGTGTTATGTTTCTTACTGTTTCAAGAACCCAGAGAGCAGAAGCGAAATAGTGGAAGAAGGCTCCTAATGCTCGTCAAACCTAAAATAATGTTTTACATTATTAATATTCTGAAGTGAATTTTAAGTTTTGTGTTGTATAGGATCTCGTTCATGTGGATAGGAATTCTTCTAATTTGGTAGTTCATTTGAACGTTTACATATTATTAATTCTTATTTGCTTATTAAGTAGAAGGTTCTGTCGATGTCATTATATTTAAAGTGTTAAGTGACTGCCGTATAAGTATAAGTATTTAAAAATATATCATAATCAAGTTACACACATTCATTTTCCGTCTGTAAAACGAGGCGTATATTTCGTCCAATAAAACCTACAAATCAAGTATAAAATTGTCACCTTTCTCCAATACC
>LUGF01045075.1:60433-79276 GCA_001625245.1 Calycopis cecrops
AAAGGTTGCCGACCGCTGTTTTAAAGTTATCTCGTTATAAGACGAACCACCTCATTCGTTCTAATCCTTAAAATTTTTCAGGCAGTACAGACTACAGAGCACAGAAATCTGCATACTCATGGTCGAAACCATAGATTTAGAATTTACAATATTATACTCAATATCAGAACAGATGCGAGACAAAATAAATATTTGACAAATGTCAGAATTACTACAAAAATACTTACATGACTTTGTGTTTTGTTGGTAGTTAATTTGAATGTCTCGCTCCTACGCTTTGTACATCTTTCACGTAGTGAGAACAATTCGAAATCTATGGTCGAAACATATAACCTGACGCAGTCGGCTAAAATAGAAACAAGCGCCAAGGAAATGATCACCGATTACGAGAAGGTCGCAGCACAAAAAAACACCTGGATCCCATAAAACAATGTTCTATTCTCCACCTAAACGTGCTATTAAGAACAAAACACTCCGCTCTAAAGACCCATTACGATCAATTACAAACAATGGACTTTACCACCTACGAGTTAAGGCGCACGTTCGACTGGAGATGGTAATTATGAATTTTTCGAATTACCGTATCGTGGGAAAGATAGCGGCAGGCGACATTGTGCTTTTGTGCCTTCACGTATTTCCGAGTATTCGTCACGAGGGGCTCTGACCCACATTTTTGGTTGTCAAAACCTTCAATAAACCTTCGTTTGATTTAGTTCAAACCCTGTTTAAAATGCATAGACGCCTCTATTGTCTACATGTGGCTTTATCCTACTAATATTATAAATGCGAAAGTTTGTATGTTTGTTTGTTTATTTGTTTGTTACCCTTCACGCAAAAACCGCTGAACCGGTTTTCATGAAATTTGGCACATGTATAGAGAGAGTAACTTGGATTAATACATAATTTTTATCCCGGAAAAATGTTCTTAAGGAGTGCCATGGGATTATTTTCCACGGGATCGAAATTTGCGGGAATGAAACTTCGGGGCGTAGCTAGTGCAGCAAGCAGCCGAATTGTCCGGCGCGACCTGGGTGATACCTCTGGTACATTTTTTTGTGGTTTTGCGGCAAAATGCTTTACGCACTATCACCGGTCTTGGTTGAGATCCGATGGATGTGTGGGACTTGCGGCTAAGCTCACTAAACCCCTGCAGGTGCTGTCGCGCGCTTATGTTGAGGTGCTCCGGATCTGTCAACTACAGGGCAACTAAGCGACTGTCCAGTCCTTCATAGGGCCCGAAGTCTTCATATAGGGGGCATGACGAGACAACCAACATCAGCCCATCAGAGCTGATAAGTGAGGCGCACATAGTGCTTTCTATGCGTTTCCATCGGTTTGTGAGCTCCAGATGGCCCAATGGAAGAAACTAGTGGGAGGGAGCAACACACCTGTACCATAAATATTATTCTGGACATCGGACATTAATAGTCAGAAAAACATCACAATTAAAATAAAATTAAATAAAACTACATTTATGAAGGTCACTCCGAGAAACTTATTGCTATTTTATGGGTGCTAAGTTTGAAAATGTGTTACTTACACATTACAGCATCCGATTAGTTCACTACTTGCGAAGTTCTTGGGCAATAGACCAAACAATACACATTGTGAAGCAACGTATAATAAATTTAAGAGAAAAACTAACTAGGTAAAACCAAATGGTAGGGGACACTGAGTTGGTTGTAGGGGTCGGCGCAGACAGTACAGGAGAGCAGATTTAAGGTTTACTGTCAACGGGTGCGATGACTCACCAGGTGTCGGACACGCACCGATGCGGTTGCAGTTGTATGGTCAATTCAACAAAAAATCTGCACCTGGAAACCTATAGTCGGATCGGCCGAGAAACAGAACAACAGAAACGTCACAAAGCCTAATAAATCACCCATAGTTATCTCCGTTGGCTCGTATTGCTCGAGAAATAAAAGCCATGCGTACAAGACAGACGCCTCTCGACTCTTCTGTCTCCACATTCTAGACCTCCCTTTGATTTTATGTCCTGTTCCTAGTCTTTAATCGCTACCCCATAAAACTGTTATTGTGTGGTACTTTCTTCTAGATATAATTTAATTTGTATGCGGGTACAACAAATTATATTTTCTTTCTTTCATTGTTATTTGCTACGAAATTAGTATCTTTGTCGTCAGTCAGCGTTGACCCTAAGTGAGATGCAAATGAATTGAAAAGGCAGACTGTGAGTCAGGGGTCGAGCAATTAACGCCGGGTGCGAACAGGCGCGATATCTATATACGTTACTTTTCAGGTCAGATACCGTGAGAGATGCTTTAATCAATGGCAAGGTCAATGACCGAGAGTAACCAAACGCTTTTGGGGCGAGCGATAAAAAGTACGCAAAAAAAATAGTGATGTAACACAAGATTAGCTGTCAAAACTCCGCACTGGGTATTGTTACCGCAAAAAAACGATTCCCAGAAAATAATGAGCGCACATTTCCGCGCAAAGCTCTGTTGCCGTAATTATTCCCGTGAGATCTCCGCGCCTCGCCAAATGTCGGGAATGTTCAAAGCGCCGAACTTCGTGCGAGACTGTATGGCGCTTAGATTTTTGGCAACCGATGCCAAGTTTTTAAATGGGCCTTGTTTATGTATCGTTATATCAGAAGACATTGACTTCAAATACATACATCTTTAAATAGATATACTATTTCTAACCGGGAGAGTATTTCACGTAGAACGCTTATTCAATTGTTCTGTAATACTGTGAGTGTTTTAGTAAGAGCTAATGCTACAATACATGCATGTAACCGAACTGGGCCAGCACGATCGGGGAGGTACCTCTCGCTTACACGATATCAGCGTAAAGTCGCGTATGCATTGTATGTGATGTAAATGAATACCTTTTAAAAATGTAACATCGTGTCAGACAGCGTTGATCCGGGGTCATCTCACCCTTCTAAGGCTGCTGAGGGCTTCCGTGAGGTTTTAGTGGGGTAGGGTTCTCCCACTAGGGAGTTCAGAATCCCCACACTGGTCGGTAACCCATCCATTCCTCACGTTTAAAAAAAATTTAAAAAAAGCAATCATAAATCTCTATCTCAACACAGATTAGCGCTTCACCTCCCTTACAAGTTGAAGAGACCTCTGCAATTCACATTGTAAGTTATTTTCGTTCTGGAGTAAACTTCAGTCACGCGTCCAAACTAAATAACGCAATTTTTGAAGTAAAACTCTAAGCTAAGCTGGCGAGAGCGTTACAAAAATCACATATCGGGCCAGGCAAACAGAAGTTGTCATTCAAATTTAAAATTCAAACTCGATCTGAGTGCAACTTTTTTGTATTAAAAAAATAAATATCATAAGGCATGTTATGTCATTGTAACTACGGTAATGAATTTGTGTATATTAAATCAATAATTAAGTTTAACTTCAGTTGTGTGGTCTAAAGCACACATTTTTTTTTATTCATATAATCCCAAGATTTTATTGGAAGTTCCATTAGCGTGTTAAAACACTGCTAAGCCCGGGTCCAGATCACCACGTCTCACGGTACGACAGCAAGGGGATGTCCATTAGGATCACATGAACACTAAACAGTCCAACTGCAAAGGCAAAAACCCCATAACACAACAGCGGGTACACGTTACCACGTCTGAACACAATGACTCAGTAACCGGTCTCTGATCTAATCGCCGAAACCGTTGGCCGTTTAAGTTTGAGCACGTTACGGATGATGCCAGACAAACGGCCGGCCGGGCCGCTAATTGGCGAATTTATATTCAGCAAACGAGCCGTTAGTGGAAACACTATTTGAATGTGTTTGCTTAAAAGAAATATAATCTTGGCTTTCTATTTTTTGAGTATAAACCACAATTTTTTGGAACATTATTAAAAAAAATATAGTTACGTTCCATTTCAAAGTATTTAAAATTACGCAACCGATTTTGATGGGGTTTTTTTTATTAGATAGTGATTAAAGAGGATTGTTTTTTTTATAGTACAGAGGGCAAACGAGCAGTCGGGTCACCGAGATGATGGTGTTTTCCGACGCCCATATGTTTATATGTATAATAAATCCATTTTTGAAGTCTTAAATCCACGCGGCCGAAGCTGCGGGCGGAATCTAGTTTAGTATCTGTATGTTACAAGAGGTCAGTCTCGTAAGTCCTCAGTTGTTGAAAACCCCCAAGTTTTTATAACTGGGAATGGTTTTATGGGAAAAAAATGTAATTCAGATACAAAATATCCTACCCTATTTTTTAAGTTGTTACTACAAAAAAGTTTGCCACATATTTATAAAAACAATATTATTTTAAATTAAAATTAAGAATATGTTACACGTAAAAGTTGATAGCCTCGTAAAAGTTGAAACCCTAAGTTTATATTTCGGGTAATGGTGCATAATGGTGGGAAAAAGAAAATGGTAATTCTGATACAGAATATCCTCGGTAGTCGGTACGGAGAAGACAAAGTAAGCATTAAATACTTAAAAATAATGAAATTAAAACGTTTTAACATAATTTCTCAAATTAAACGTTGGAAATATTTGTAATGTACAAAATATCGCACTTTATGGCTAAAACTTAAATTTGTATCTAGTTTTGTACGAGCCAGCAAGTACTCCCAGGGTCGGTACGAATAGGCTGCAATGCGGCATTGTAAAATTGAAGGTCGTTGGTACAGGAACATTAAACACGCTGGCAATTAGCTACAATTGTGAAATATAACGAGCATTGGGAGCCATTTTCATGCCTACCGACACCCATAGACATCCGCAAAGTGGCTAATGGCTATACACCTCCATAGGCCACCGGCTACTTATACCGCACGAAACGCCATAGCATAGCTGTCACTTATATTTACATAATCTGTCAATGTATGAATTAAGGAGTAAAAAATACAACAAAATCGCGGAGGTACAATTAGTCATCTAGTTTTATTTGTTAAGTAGTTTTCGACGGAACTGAAAGTATTTCGGTGCTCGGTTGACAACCGGACGTAATCAATTAAACCGAAATAGCATTTAATAGACATCGTCAGGATGTTTTATTACAGTAAATATAAGGGGGTAAACGAGCAATCGGAGCCATTTTCATGACTACCGACGTGCATCCCGCATAGAGGTTATACAGTCTGTCCGCATATGTCTGACCGAATGAAGCTATCTAAGTTGCAGTTGTGTAGAACTAGCAGTGCTATCTGTTATTGTGTTGTTATTGTGTTTATCCTAACCTAACTTGTCGGTCTCAGTGTGTTTTTTCAAATAAAGATTTATTTATTTATTTATCTGTTATTGTTTTTATAATGTATGTATATATGTTATTATATTATGTACATATCTTATGTATGCTTACTGAATGTACCTACCTAACCTTTTATAAATTGATAATGTACTTTTAAAATATTTACTTTTTCTTTAAGTATTGAGAAAAGAATACCATCAACAAACCGCTTTACAGTTTGACGAAATTTTGTGTTAATATTATTGTGAAAATTGTAAATTATAAATAAATAAATAAAATAAAATAAATGTAAATTTCAAAGACCGCAGCTGTGCTGCCTCGTTTGCTCTCATATACCATAAAAATACTAAGATAGTGTGGCACGTAATTTAAATACAAGACCTATTGCTGTGAACAAAGAATGTGAAAACTTCAGCTATTCAAGAGGTGACAAACGGCCTGTAGACATGCTATCGTAGTTGATGACTTACTTATTTGTGGATTAATAACTGTTAAGGTAAGACGGACTCGTTCTAGAGTTAAGCGAGTGCAACCGCAGATACTGGAGTTCGAGTTAAGGTTCGGACCAAAAGTCTTATTGGGAATTGCAATAATTTGTACCTACTACTCGGACACGGTAAGTTCCGGACCTGGCAAGAATGCTCTCAAGCCCCGCACTTTCCCCGATGTCGCCCCAGTATGGCGGAAAGTGCGGGGGTAGAGAGCGCCAGATTCCAAGTCACCGCGTCCGAGTAGTAATAACAGTCCAAAGTTGAAAAGTTGGCAAGTTGGCACTGTTACATCCCTGTCTCGGCGGGCTCGTTAAGGCGTCAGGCCTGCGTCTGATTTCGCAGCGGGCGTGTCGGATTTCCGTCCCATAGCAAATAGGAGAATAAGGGGAATAGAGACAACTTTTTTATGGTATAGGGGGACAAACGAGAAGTTGGAGCCATCTTCATGACTACCGACGCAAATCAACATCTCTATGGGCTACCGGCTACATACACACCGCACGAAACGCGACGGCATAGCTGTCACTTCACACTGGTCTCGTGTAAGCGAGAGGCACTTGCCCGGTCGTGCCGGCCCAATTCATCAGCATGCAAGCATGCAGTCTGGCACTACCTCTTGCTTGTGTCTGCGCACACACTGCACACATGCCACTGATCTCATTACACTTTTCAGTGTACAGATTTTGTTTGATAACGCTATCCATTTCTCCGTCACGCGGATATGTCTCGTTTGCGCGAGACGACCGTCGAACGGCCCACTGACATCGAAACGCTTTACCGTCATTAATTTTATTTACTCTGGACCATTCGACACTGTTCAATTGAAAATTTGGCCGCAAATATCAAATACTATTTTTAAGAAGTAACATTATTGCAGCCAAAATGAACCAGCACGGCTGGGAGGCTCATCGCATAGCACCGACGTGAGCTGGGTTGATGAAGATGAGCAAAGTTTAAGCTCAGGTTTTTAGATCTTTATAAGCGCCCAAGGCTATAAAGTCTAAGTCTTGATAATATATTCGGTGAGACCTATGTAGATTATGAAGATAGTGTATTTCTCTTTGTGCAGTGTATACATATACACAATAAATAGGTAGCGTTCATGACCTAGTTACGCACGTTATTCAGGACCCCGGTGACTCGAACCGGGTACATTGTCGGGTTTGGCATTTTACTTGCCCCTTCCTGATGCCTTCAGTCGCTTTGAATGGAGGATCCCGGATCTGCAGACAACACAATTCTTCCAGTCTAGGCCAGACTTCTCCCCCTTGGGGACTGTCCGGTTGCCTTTGAACAGCCCCTACTCCAACGTTGAAACCTTGCAATGGGGTCAAGCTGCCATCCTGATCCCTGGAGGGATCTAGTACCTAATCTGGACTGCTACAATTAAAAAAAAATCTAACTGTAGTCTCAACAATATAATAAAACAAAACAATAAAAACCTTCTAGACAGTTCTCGCCACACAGCGCCGTAACAAAGCAAGCGCCTCTAATCGCGGTACGACTTGGCAGCGACAATAACGACATTGACCTACCGAATTCTCAAATACGATAATTATGCGATTGTTATGGGCTGTGACTAAACAATTAAACTACACAAATTGGCGACGGGAAGGTTGCTTACTACTTATACCATAATTATATTCACTCATGTCGTATTCATGGCCTAGTTTGTTATTTGTTTTGTTCGTATTATCTGTTTTTTGACAAAGTTAAGCCATGGAGAAGATTTCTGATCGTTTTTGCGTATTTCGATTGAAGGTCCAATATTAATGTTTCACAAAATTATTTAAGATCTACGAGCAACCGGTCCGCGATGGATACCAGTAGCCGCAGATCTGTCCTTTTGACTTTCTATGAAAGGTCTTCAAAGCCCTTCGGCTTCACACAAAGGTTTCAAATCTAATCGACACCAACTTTCAATATTCTGGCCCGCAATATTAACTTCCTCAATAAATAAATCCCTAACCACGATCATAATATATAGTTCATTCAGAAATGGATGGAATGATTCAGGAATTTTGACACAGTTTCGGTTTTGAAGTATCCCCTACTTCAAAACCGAAACTGTGTCATTCATAGAATAGTGGCCACACAAAGTGAATAATATAAATATAAAATTTGCAACGATTGCTACATTACTTAGTGGAAACTAGAAACCAAAGCATTTTCAGCTTTTCCACTATGCAGATTGAAACAGTCCTGGCGATAAACCTGCGAATTCCAATGGCCGAATAAAATGTAAGATGCGCATCATCGGCAAAGAATTAGAAAAAAAAAACCAACCCGCGTCATGTAAGGCGCATTTAAATATCAACAAAGGCATCTCGCGGACGCGTGTCATGGAACTACAGTCGATACATGACATTGACACGGTTAATTACATGACGTGAGCGACTGCGCCGGTCCCAGTCATTCAAATGTCAATCCAGCTCAGACTTAGACCGGAGAGGTTTGGTCTAATGATTGCAGCGGGCGCCAGGGATTTTTTAAAATAGTATAACGGGCAAACGAGCATTCGGAGCCATTTTCATGACTACCAACTCCCATAGACCATAGAGGCTATAAGTACTGAATACTGATGCATTGCTCTCCATCCTCCTCCCTCCTACATGGGCCACCGGCTACTTACACACCGCACGAAGCGCGACAGCGCAGCTGTCACTTTACGCCGGTGTGGTGCGACAGATACCTCCCTGGTCGTGTCAACCCAATTCGGAGCACGCATGCATGCATGGAGCCTGGCACTATCTCTCACTAACACTTCAGCTCCGCAGACAGACCATCGCCGCGGGCTAATTGAAATTTTATGCAAATTGAGATTTTTTGAGCACAATTAGTTAGACAACAGCCAATTGTATAATCGATGACATAAACGCGATTCGTGCACGTTGTATATCATTAAAAAATAATAACATTGCATGTAATTTTTTTAAATCTTATATTTTTTGTATACACACGTGTATGTCACTGAACTCCTAAACGACTAGAACGATTTTGACGAATTTTTTTGTGTGTGTTGAAGTGGGTTTGAGTATGGTTTAGTTTCACAAATCAGGCAGATGACGCTGCAGTGACGCGAGTGGAACCGCGGGGCACAGCTAGTTAACAAATAAAACATATTGTCTGTTTTCGTCCCTTGTTGATGACTGATCCGGTGCAGTCATTATAGGTGGCCTAAGGAACAAAGTTTTAGTGGGTATGTGGTTTATTCGGAAGTCCCACACACACACACACACACACACACACACACACACACAAGACCTCATCCTAGATCCGGTGGCAGTGCGTAAATGTATTTCCCCGCGAAAACAAAAAAATGTCTGTTTTCATATTGTGCTAAGACGATGACGTGTCAATTAAGATCAAGAATAGAACATGTGAAATGTTTATCTGAACGCACACTTAAAAACTAAGAGTTCGCTACAAAATCAAAATGAAATCATCTGTGCAATATGGACGAGAACAAGATGAAATCATGTCACATCGCTAAGCATTTCTCCAAACAAATTAGCACTTATCTACCGCACACAATATGCTACTTATAGCACCGGCGACCAAGACGCCGATTTTAGAAGCTGGACGCAGCGACTAGCAAACGCTCCTCACCGCACATTTAACGCAGTACGCGGCGATTTAGTCGTTTTGCGACTTAAATCGAACTGCTAGTGTCGCGTATAGAGCAGTCGCTAAAACACGCGATTCCAATATCGCGACTAAAAGCAGAGTTGCTAAATCGTTGCATCGATACAGTCGCAACATCGCCGCTCGCCGCTGTTTGTAGTAGCGTGTGTGCTCTCGCCCTTAGTCTTACGATTGTAATGCACAAAGCACAGCTCGCACATTGTGCCCGATCTGTGCACCTGGTGCGAGTACTTGACATTTCACAGCTTTATCTAGCACCGGCTCTAATATTATACTGTCGTCGTAAATAACCGCACCGCCGGCCCAATTACAGCGCCCGAGCCCAGAGGTGTTTTGTAATTGTGTATTGTTGTATAGTAGTGGTGCAACACAAGTATCCTACTAAATCCCACAGCTCATAGTTCTTTAATAGAACTGCTACATGCCGAAGTACCCATCCCTTTGAGAACTGACGTGAAGATGTTTGAGTGTGTGTGTGAGTGCAACATGCCTTATTTGTGTATAGGAAAAGGTGAGTGGTAGAAGACTTTAGGTAATCAACGACTCCCGTATACATGCACATTGTTGCGTAGATGATTTTCCAAATTCCCTTCTCCCCAGTGGGCCGGGATGAATTCAAAAATCACAATATTATAATAATTGTCATTTGCGGCGGTATCATTCAATGCAGTACGGCACTACCTCATATTAAACCAACTTCGCTTGCTCCTCTACCGCAATCTCTGGTCAACTAAACAGCTGCTTATATTTTCTCAAGTTGATTGCAAATTTAAGTCGGTTTTGTCGAGCAAGGCTTCAATTTAGAGCATTAGCGGCCTATTTGCTACTCTGAAGGAGCTGTCCATTGCAACTTTAGAAAAATGTCTTTCGACAATATGTACATCACTATATAAACTCGCCACAGAAATCTATTTGAGCCCTCAGCAAATTGTCGTCCAATAAACACTTTGTATAGTCTGATTCCCGTACAGAACAAGTTCCTATTGCGGAAGTTTCCCACGGGGCCGGCGATTGACAAAGGACGTGTATGGGATTTTTATTGCTCAGAGATTTACTATCCTTTTATACAGATTAATACTTTTTAAAGGTGACTCAAAGAACACTTTTTAAACTTAACTATCACTACTAACTTTCAAGACTTCAAAACTTTGACTTTATACTTTTTGAAAAGTGGCTTAAAGAATACTTTTTAAACTAACTATCGCAACTTTCAAAGTTTCAAGACATGATTGATGGAAACTTTACTTATAATTTCTACTACTTTACTTATAAAAAGTTTTCGAATTATTAAACAGTTTAGTCTATAGTGCCATCGTAAGTAGGTACTTTGTTTTACCCGTTATGCTAGGGCAGAATCGATGGTTCAAAGAATATTGTATAATTCTAATCCCATCCCCAAAACACGTTAAATCCCATTCCATCCCGTCAAAAAATAAAGTTTTCACTTTGTAATTATTTTATATTAATAATCATGCAATCAACCACCTGGCAAGAAATTCTCCAGAGCTGTGGTCTCTTCTGATGCCCGTGTCCAAGATCCGATCCTCATCGGGTCGTTGTGCCAGAGGAGTAAGTGGTCCTTCATGACAAATACCCTAAGTCTTAATAAACTAAAGAGTTTTAGACGGAATACAGATTAAAATAGACACAGTGGTACCACCACCATTATGTGACGCAGTAATCGCGTGACAATCGGTGGCCCCCGAGCTGTAACGAAGTACACAGGAGCCGGCTCGAAGCGCCGGCGCCCGGAGGAAGCGACTCATTAAGGCAATTAGCAGCTGATCCGACGCGTATGACTTAACCGTCCGCGGATACACCACTATCATATTATCGTGTATTACTGGAAACGCATTTAGACTGTGTACAACTTAATAAAGCATACATCGGAGCTGCGTTGTGACTACCGACAATCATAGCCATTACTTTACACCACAGGTTCCCAAAGTTTTTCGTCTAACGCCCACTTTGAAAATCAGTTACTTCGTATCGCCCCCTTATTAGTTATTACACCTTGATATTCAAAGACAATTATGTCGTTTCTGGCCCTTTACCGCCCCCTCTGAGCATCTAGTGCCCACAAGGGGGCATTATCCCCCACTTTGGGAAAGACTGCTTTACACTGCTGCATGTTGTAATGTAAGCGAGAGTTACGTCCGCCGGCCGTGCCATCATCGTACGACTACGCCACAGCAATGACTCAAATATAAACATACAATCGTTTATAATTTACTAGCTTTTGCCCGCGGCTTCGCGCTCGTTAAATTCGATGTTAATAAACATATGACAAACCTTCGCCTTGAATCACTCTATCTTATTTTAAAAAATCTGTTGCGTTATTTTGAAGATCAAAGCATACAGACACACAGACGACGGAAAGCTTTGTTTTATACTATGTAGTGAAGTAACATAATATACTAGTTCGTAACTTATGAGATATAAATGAACCGCATACACTAAGAAAGTCTTATTATATACGAGACGGTTTGTGAATAGCCCGTAACCCATCGGAGGGGAAGAGGAATGGAGTGCCCTCCTTTGATTGATGATTGTTACTCATCTTGGTGACAATCATGCAGATATCCATGCGCCTCGATATTCATTAAAACACTCCTGCTGCTCGTTTACTTATACCATAAAATACCGATAAAGATCGCCACAAAAAAGCAATTCAATTTAATAATACAGTTTAATAACGTTTATATGAATAAAACATAGTGTTTGAACACAACGCCAAACTAAAACGCCAACGCGGACGCATAATCGTCAGTCGATGGCGCCAAGGCGGGTTTATTAGCTTATAATCGAGTAGCGATTATTAGCTAGGCTTTCATTAATCAAGTCTGTTTGTGTGTATGTTTCTCGTTTACAAGTGTAATTAGCGGCCTTGGAGGAAGAACGTTTCTTCAAACCACATAGTAATATTTATTTAAACAGGTAAAGTTACTAACTCTGTTGTTTCGTAGGGAGTAATCTTATCAAACGCTGTAACCCATTCTGAAAATTCCTTCAACTATAGAAGCTTCAGCTCTTAAATATCAAGGTGATAAGAGAACAATATTTTTTGTGGTTTATTAACGCCCAACGAGGTGGCCTCTGGCCAGTGGTTATTTTCAAATTATTGTTACTAGTGGCCCGCGAAGATCGATATTCGATCTAAGTGAAACTTTTTTGTAATTAAAAAGTAAATATCATATGACATTGTAACTGAACTGAATTTTCAACATTTGCAAAAGACACATAGACATCAACAATTACGTGTATCTTATTTCTCAATGTGTAGATAGTTAGATTAGTTCCACAAAATTTTAGACTTTTAGGTTACCTAAAAAGAAGTCAAAAAGATACATCCCTTTTAATGAACGCTATGGCGATCTCTAATTATCGACGGTTTCTTTATCAAACAATATACGTTAAGGATTTGAAACTGCATATCCCATTTCACCAATAAATCTAAATATGGGGCAAGCACTTAGACGCGCGCGGCAGTAAATTGTGAGTGTAGTAGGAAGCGTGCAGATAGATCATATGCAACCTTATCTCGAGCGTCTACCGAGCGTGCGCCGGACCCGGTCAGAGCGGCCACTTAGCAAACTGGGTCGTGTGGGACCGGCAGCCCGCCGATTACGGTACCATCATCATCTTCGTTATCAGACTGTTTTAGCCCACTGCTGGAGAGAGACTCCCCAAGTGCACGCCACTGAGCTGGGACTTCTGGTATTCAGCCATTGCCTGCCTATTATCACGACTTGTGGGGCCACGAGAGCATGCTACAAATAGTTCTAATAAAAGTGAAAAAAACTCTACACATTCGTTTCGAAAACGCATAAAATGTATGCAGAAAAAGTCAACAACTCACTCTCTGGTCTCTTTAGCTTACACATTTAAATAAACTATTCAGTAGTGCATGTAAATAAGTCCAATTTGCTTTGTGTAGGTGGATAGATATCATGGATTGTGGTAGTCATAATTGTTGATGTTAAAACTATTTTGGATAAAGCATTTTCATTTCATTTTCACTATGTTGAAGCAGGCCGATATGACCAAATTAAAAATTATAATTGAATGGTTTTTTAATATCTCTCGTAACAATTCCACAGCTTATAGCATAATTTTTATTTAAAAGCTAAAAGCGAATGTTACCATAATGTGTGTAGTATGTTTCTTTCTCAGTATATATGTAATAGTATTATGTTATTAATAGTTCTAATGTTATCAATAAACAACCAAACTCTACCTACATATGCTTACTATGTGCGTACCGCTTAGCAATCCATAATAGATTTTTTATTATTAGAACATCGTATTGTACGTATAAATATACTAACCAATGGTTATCGTTAAACTTTAATCGCAACACGATAATAAAAAAAGACGCAAGACATGCAAAAGAGAAGATGAAAGCGAATAAAAATAGAAAAAATGGCCAAGTGCTAGTCGGGCATGCGCACCGAGGGTTCTGTGCTAACGGGATTTATAGGGAGCATAAATAGGTATAAGTTGGCAAACTTAACTTTGCGGACGTTTGCACTTATTTTGTACGAATTAAATTACGAATTTAAGTTTGTATTTTTCAATGATCTAACCAATAAACATAAAACACCAATTTTCAAATCTTTTACATTTATTTGCATTATATTCACGATTTGTAATACATGTTAAATGACGTCGCGCGTCGTCGTAAGTAATCACAACATGATTTTATTGACGATTTCATGATGGCAAATATAAATTCTATATCAATGGGAAGGTTTTTTAAAAACCTTTTAGGCTTTCTTAGCACATACAGACTAACAATAAGGTGACACAAGGGCTCCGTTTTCTCTTTCGACATACGGAACCCCAACAAAAAGGAATGTAGCGGTGCTAAGTACAGGATTATCTCGTGCGGCCCGGTGATATTATTGTGTAGCGAGGCGTGTGATCAAAGACCGCGCTCGTGTAATAGAATAATTAATGGGTATTGACCGGCGCGGGGGTCAGCGACAGGGTACCCTTCACGTTCGGTTTACGGACCCACTCGGCCTCGCATCATGCACCGACGAAAATACAACGCACTTTACTTAAATTCATGCAAATTTGTTTAGTAGATAGGTTCAGAAATAAGTTTTTAGAGTAGAAATAAAACTAATTTTAGATCATTTGATTGTATGTGACTATGAGTGGAGATAGCTTGCTTGCTCACATGCATGCGATGCAACGCCTCGTAGGATCGGACGAAACCTATTTAACCAAATAGAGACGCCGCAAACGTAAACGCCTACAAATCAAGAAAGTTAGTCTAATTCGGTGGGGGACAAATAACAGAAATAGGACTAAAGAGATACACGCTTGACGCTAGATACATTTGAAATAACTAATATAAAGAACTGTAATGCGCTTTTTTATGCTACGAGCGTAGCCACGAACGAACAGCTATTATTTTCATACATTCTCTTAGAATAAGTAACAGTAGAGGCAGTGATTACTTTAATAATGAGCTAAATAAAGTTATATTCTCTTCACAAAAGATACAAAACCGCGTCGGCTTATAGTTCAACTCCAAACCTCGTGTTCCATTTACGCAATTCTTTAAGGCCGCCATTATCTATTCAAACCGAGGGAAACAATATCCGCTAAGGGGTCAGGCCGTCGGAGACGCGGCTAATGTCCGACGGAACGTCGAGAGCTCGCCATTGTGAAAAGGTTCACCGGCGCGAATTGTACGACGAAAGTGGACGAGAATATCGGTCCAGGGGACGACGGGGAACAATGGGTTTGCGGAGAGTCATAACTTGAATCTAGGAGACATTCAACAGCATCCTAAAGATGATTGCTGCCAGGAACGACTGCTCCATCCAGCACCACTGGGTTGAAATTGCCATAGGACGGCGTAAATGATAATAATAATTAATATATACTACTAATAATTATAACTACTAACATTAGATTATAGAAATTGTAACTAACATACTATGGATCACAAAAGTCTGAAATAAACTTTTATTTATTTATTTATTTATTTATTATTGTGAGGTACAATGAGTTGACAGAGGCATTAATATAGGTGTACCAGTGCGAATTCGGCTTCGACGCGGGTCATTTTGAGACTTGCTTAACACGCAAGATGTATATTTTCTTTTTTTATGGCATAAGTGGGAACGACCAGCCAGAGTGTTGACGCACTTAAAGAATAGACTCGAAAGTTGCCCTTCTCCTTTCCTAACCTCTAACAGGCAACTAGAAATAAAGAAGCCGCACGAAACTGGACAGCATAGTTATCACATTGCGTTGCTATCTATGAGCGAGAAGTGCCCTCTTGAACGTGCAGGTCTAATTCGGCTGCTATTACAGCAGCTCTATATAAAGATATACCCATTAAAAGCATTCAGGCGGCTTAACGCGTAGGATAGGATTGACACATTGTCTTCCTTATCTTGCAACAACTTCATAATTGCTCTACCTTTAAGTTAAGCCATTCAATAGCCCGATAAAAAACCTTAAAGCCCCACATTAAAGGGGAGCACAATATAATAAATACACAATAATGTAATAACGATAACTGGTACATTTCAAAACTCCGTCGGGTGGTCCGCAGCTATTGCAATACACAACTCGCCCCGGGCTCGCCTGACCGCTGCGCGCTGGACGCACTAACTTATTTTGTGAACGTTACTATTAGGGCGATAGCACACGCTCTACTTTTAGCATCGGCGATCAGCGATTTTGCTGCATCGATGCTGCGACGATTAAAGCGACTCTACGTCCAGTAACGGTATCAGAATCGCGCGTTTTAGCGACTGTTCCGATGCTAGATCGGCAACATTCGCAGTTCGCATTGCGACTAAATCGCTGCATTCGGCGTTTTTAAATGAGCGGTGGGGAGCGTGTAGTCGTTGCATTCAGCTTTCAAAAAGCGGCTAAATCGCCGGTGCTAAAAGTAGCTTGTGCTGTAGTCCTAACTTATTTTGTAAACGTTACTATTAGTACATAAATATCTTAACACAATGTAATAACGCTATGAGCTATAGCCTAGATAGATAGAATCAATCATGTTTGTGGGTGGCGTGTGACACGTACATGGATTAATAAAAAACTGGTGACGGACGATTTAAAGTGTTTTGTAACATTGTTTATAACATTTTTATTGGGCAATATGTGTGTGGCTTGCGGATTGTATAAATTAATGAAAGCTATGTTTTATACTGAGCTAGCTGTGTTATGCGGAATTTAAAGTATTTTATGGAATTGAATTGAATTGAAAATTATTGAAAATGAAATGAGGAAAAATAAAATGAATGACAATGAAATTAAATTAAACTTTTATGATCGTGACTTGTGGCACTTGGTGTCTACCTATCCTATCTGTCTCTTCCCGACTATCCCGTATAGTGGTCGACCCCAGACTTCCTAATTTCACTCCTACACTTCGCTCTGTCCTCGGAAGGTTGACACTCCAACATCTCTTTGCAGTATATTCTCCCATCGTGTTTTGGGCCGTCCTCTTGAAAGCTGTGTCCTGCTTACAATACACCAAAGAGGCCTCCTCTTGACCATACCTACCCCACCTTGGAAGTAGTTTGTCGACGTGCTGTTATTTTAAAGGACCTTAACAACTAACCTCTGCGACCATACGTGACATCCTTTTGTTTTTCAAACGAAATTGATTTAATCGAGGCAGCGGTCACCCACAGGCGTACGTGTTTCGCTAATATCGCCGCCCAAAGAAGGAAAGGCTAACTCGAATGGGGATCGGTGGCTGTCATCTTACACGAAGGCCAACGTAATTGTACAATATAAATCTAATCTAAACAAATAAAGCCATCTTGGACGCACATAATGTTTTAGTAAGAGGTAAGGAGGTAGTGCCATGCAATACAACCGAATTAAGCCAGCACGACCTGTGTACCGCCTCCCCCACATACTGCCAAAAGCGACAGCTATGCTGTCGGATTTTGTGCGGTTTGTGAAAGAGGAGGAGGAGGAGGGAAGGCAGCTTGTATGCATAACAATTCTGCTGTCTATAGATCTATGTCATACACTTGCACCAGCTGCTCGTTTGCCACCTAATACTATAATAAAATTGCGTTGATCAAAGCCGTTGGATTACAAATCATGTTGTAACAACGTAAACAATATTGCACCACACTTATACCGTTTGGGTATAATTCTCGAAGGCTATCGGTATGTTAATTCGTCTTCTATTTAACCTCTTACATAACTCGACAACTAATTGATGCATTAAAAACTAATCTGGCCGCAGTGTCGGAGGCTTTGTGTCTTTGACAAAGTAAATGTTTGGAAAAGTCCAGCAATTAAAAGTTAAGATGCCATAGGTATTAGAAGTAGAAAAGGGGAGCCTACATTCTTTGAGGATTTCAGCAGTTTTACTGACAAAGATAAGAAAGATCACTATAGTAGGGGGGAGAAGGACCTTCCTCCCCGTCTTTAATCCCGACGGATGAGAGTGCGGTAAAGGCGCTACGCGCTACTTTATGCCCCAGCTTAATCAGGGCCAAAGATCAGGGTGGAAATCTGAATGCACGGTCCTGACTTCGGAGGGGGCTGATTCAGGTTTGTAGTATCAACTCCCTTGTCAGAGGAGTCCGGTCCTTTATGCCAGCCCGAGAGACTTGCCAGCCATCGAGATGCCCTTTTGTGATGGCCCTGTAGATCCGGGGCACCGCAGCATAGGCGTCCGATGTCACCTGCAGGGTTTTAGTCGGTATTCGGTTAAACCGCGAGTGCCTCACGCCTCATCGCCACCCACCGAAGATCGATGGAAGTGGGTAAATGCATTTCCCGCAAAAAAAAATCTTCCCTGCAAATGTCCGGTGATAAATTGAATTGACATTAAAACTCAGCCTGTCTTATTTATGGAGCCGCATCTCAGTATTAAAGATAAAACTAATGAAATATAATCAAGACGACCAATCCGCGTCCCACAACTGATAGTACAGGAAGTTGCAGAGCGTTCGATAAACATCGGAGCACAACTTTCGCCCGCCATTGTAACGTGCCCCCTGAACTGCGGCGACCCAACCGGCGCCCGAACAAGCGGCGGCCGGGAGCCGGGAAGCGTTCCGCTCCGCGAGAGGGCCACTCTCTCTCGGTGTCGCGTTGCCGACCGCGGATGTAACCCGACACGAACACGAGGCCGTGAAGGCGCTGTCGCCGCAGACCGCAGTGGTTGATGCCTTGCAGCCGAAACGATACAGAGCACATATCATACGCTAAGAACTAAACTGACACGTTTCGTACGATTTGAGAATCGTGGAGGTGATCAATTGAAGAGATGAGGCAAAGGAAACATCCGTAGAACTAGTGAAATGGAAATGAAAATGTTTTTATTCAAAACAGAATTGTACAAATTTCTTTTTGAACGGCAATGATTATAACTACCAGTTCAGAACTAATCGACAGTGATCAAAATGTTCGAACTACTCGCTCTTTATATAGTTTCTTAAAATGGGTTACATGTGCCACTTGCGGTAGGTACGCCCATAAAACAATTCTAAATCTATGGGTACG
>LUGF01045075.1:79380-94341 GCA_001625245.1 Calycopis cecrops
TTTCAAAGCATCAAGACGTTACTGACCTCCGTATTTCACAAAAATTTCAGCTTAATCCCTTCACGTGTTTTAGAGAAAAAGGTCTTGACAGACGTACAGACAGACGGACAACAAAGCGATCCTATAAGGGTTCCGTTTTTTCTCTCTGAGATACGGAACCCTAAAAAACAAGAGTTCAATGAACACCTCGTACCTATTTATAATTCTTTGTTTCAAATAAAATACCCTAATGTTCTATCTAATGGTAAACATCTATGAATCCGTTGATTATTTTTTACGAAATGCAATATTTTGACATTTTGAAGGGGTTCGATGCAGTCTTGAAAGTCTAATAGTGGTACGCCGTACGGGGAATAGATTTGATAAACCCTGCTCTATAGTATTGAATATACCACCATATTTGTGTCACTAATACTAGTTTTTGTACCTACTAATCTTGCAAAATAAACATTTATTTATTTATTTACTAACGTCTAAATGGACCTTCGTAACCGTCGGCCCCGTTGCGGTCCCGTTACTGCGACTCCTGGACAATTTTTCAGCCCGTCGCTTTCTCCGGATATCGGAGTACGCGGGCCTGGTCTGCGGAGCCCACTACAGTTTTACAGTTTATAACTGACAGCGTTCTATGATATCAGTTCTCGTCACTACCTGGATAGTATTTTAAAATATATACCGCTCATATTGAATCCATGGATATACTCTTTTTTTTTTCGATGCAGGTAAAATGCTTTTAGGTACCGTCTATCCAGCCCAGGGTGAGCCGGAAGGGTGTGTCGGACTCGGCACGGGGTCGGGGAGTACCCCGGATCGATCAGCAATAGGTCACATGGGTATACTCTACTATGATTATTTGCTATGTTTTAACTCGTTTTTTGCTAGCCTTACGTCATAAAAAACATACCTATCTATGACTGATTCGGCCATTACAAGATATTTAGTAGACCTCGTGGTTGGTCTTACATAAAAAAACGTTTTTGTAATTCGACTATAGTCTAAACTTGAAATGCTTCTAAATGAATCTTACGAAACAAAGCCCATGCTAGTTCATAACGGGGCTTGAATTTAATTTCGTGTTTAGGACGCGTGCGACATCAAAATCGTGACGTCACGTAGGGAGCCAGCTACGAAGAAACCTGGAGTGATTCATTCGTCAAACAGCGTCCGTGAGGCGCGCGGGCGCATACTAATACTCACACACTCAGAATGCCAACTACCCACCGCGCTAGCGACCATGCACTTACCTGTGAAAAAAGAAAAAAAAATTATAAAATTTCAAAAGAGGTTATGCAAATGGCGCGTAGGTTTCGATGAGGCGGAATGTATTCATTTGGAGTGAAATAACAAAAGCGTGCTTGTAAACGTTGCACAATAAAGCGCTGAACAAACTGCGGCCCTCCGGAGCGTCGCTTGCGCAACAGCACTTGAAGCTGTCGGTTATATCAACGGTTTCATTGCCGTATGACATTTACATGTGTTTCTATAATTGAATTACCGATACGAATCGGTAGCGGAATAGGCACATCGGAACGAATCGCAACCGACTCGGTGTTGCGCAAGCACTTCTGTAAACGAACCAACATTCGGTTCAAGGTGACGTTTTAGTTGCGGATCATTATTTATACACATAAAATGATATAAGAATAACTAAAAGTTGAGATACTACGCACTACACAAGATAGATGAGTAGTAATTCCGCAATAACTAAAATTGATAGTTAAACTGATTCCAAACATCTGAGTTGAATTCCACTGTCTGTCGGTACCAGAGATTAAGCCTTGGAAACTTACTTAAATACGAAAGTAAATTCGAATACAATTTAAATTGGAGCGAATAAATTGCAGGTCCAATCATATAAATATTTAATTTCTGCATATTTGCCCAATAAAATGAAATAATAATATAATATACGCCTTGTACTCATACTCCCACACAACATACTGTGGGTGGCACAGAAAGATACAGAACACATCACAAACATCCAAGACAATTTGTGTTGCTACAAACATTTGCCCTGTGGCTATAGGCCACTTCATCGCTTCATATCGTTTACCTAATTTACATTTTATTACACATTGCAACATTAAATAATCCAGAATAAAGATTAATATAAAACACACATAATCATAAAGAGGTTACATTAGAAACGTGACGCCGCTGACAAAAGTAACGAACACGAAGCACTACTAACAGAGAGCGATACAGATCGTAATTCGTACGTAGCGCTCCGGGCGGCATGTGAGCCTGCACAACAAAGGCCGCATAAGTTTAGTGGGTATCCGATCACGACCTCGCCGCGAACATCATTATCGGAGGAGCCGTAGGAAATGTCAACAGTAAATATGACCAGAGACAAGAAAACAAGCCACGCTATGTTTCTAAACACAACACGAACGTAAATATATTTAATGAATACAATATACGAGGCAGCGTATGATTTGATGCGGCAAAATTCAATGCATCCATTATAGAAAAAGAAACAGTCTCGAATACATAGAAATCATTAGCTTCATACAATTTACCAAGTCAAAAAACAAATAGAAGCTAGTAACTAGAATCCATTGAATTGCACTTTGGAATAACACAGCACACAAATGAAATTAATAGATTTATTGCTGAGATTGCAACAGCACAGCAATAAAACGATTAACGTTACACAAACCAAAACACATTAGTAAGTAAAAGCCGGGCCGGGATCGTATAATTTGCATAGTAACGCGTCCACGCCTCTTATTAGACAAGGTGTCGGTTGGATCTTTAACGATTTCATGGAAAACGCACGGTCCAACATAAAACCTAATTATGGGTTGACAGGATTCTTGCAAAGGAAAGCCAGTTCTTTGGATAATGTTCAACGTGTGGATCGTAAATCTGAAAATGAAAATGCTGTTGGGGTGCCGACCTTTTCTAAGAATATATTTTATGTCACGTCCAAAGATCGACGGATGGCGCCGTTGAATCATGTTCCCGTAAATACACAAGAGTGGACTAAGTGATCATATGGCTGTGTATTGTTCTCAATGCTATTAAAGTCGTTGCTTAAAATAATTAATAACATTAAGTTATATTTCTACTGCAAGCGAGTAAGCTGATTCAGAGTAGCTATTCTCAAACTTATTAGAAGAGACAACCTTATGATAATTATTACTTTTAATCACAAATTGAGTACAAACAAAAACGCACACATACTAAATAACGCTCGGAGGAACATAAAAACTAAAATATTTTTGCCGTTAGCCTGGGGTTCTTTAGCATAGGTTTATGAACTAATATTGACCCCATTCTCTTACAGCCTCTTGCGTTTGGTGTTCAAAGTTTTAAATCATTTGTGTCTAGTCTTAAAAACAAATATTATTTAAATTTTATATTATATTTGACACAATTTACTATCCCCGACCACAATCATATTACTGAGTAAGCCGCTCGGTTTTCTAGGAAGCGTGGCACGAAGGGACGGGCCATACACGAGCTGAATAATAAAGGTTCAATGATTGCCCAGTGCTCGTAGCATCCTCGATTAGTCGCACAATGCGGAGGATGCGCCGGCACCGACTGGGAATGACCAATTTCTCCTCCATTGTTGATGTAAACAAAATGGAGGCCAGAAGCGAGCCGTGTGACATGCTATTGTTTACGTTCCATCATAACAAAATTAAATTGGTTAGCAATTAGAATGTGTCGTGATGATCAACGCGTCACTGTCGCGCGTCACATTGTTATTTCTTTTATATGGCTCAAACATTTTAATATTCCATTGTATATAGGTCTGAAATAACATATAATCACTTAATTTGCTAAAAAATGAATAATTCTCTTGGAATATATTTTCTGTAACCTCGGTTCACAGCTAATAAAATTATAAACTATATTATCTTAATAAAATTGTGTTAAATTCGCACAATTATGTGCGAGTTTTTTCACACCTTTACATAAATTCCGTAAATATCTGCGTTTGGGATACACCAAGACATACTTCGTGAGTTTGGGCTATACCAAGGTCATAATCGTCTCCAACTGTTGTTTGTCTAATAAACCTACTCTACTCTCAACTACTAGGTACTATTGGTCAACTAACCAAAACCACTGACTTTGTATTCTATTGACATCAATACCAAGCCCCAATCTCATCTCTCGACTTCCGAATATAGAAATAGCTGCATTTTTAATTAACGTTAATGCCTCTTCCATTAATGAACACAACGCACTTTGTCTTACAGCCGCCATGGGAACTCCAAACAGTGTCGTAAACACATCCACCGGCTCGATACGCGGCGTGTTTGCGCTCAGATAACTTACAGTGAACATCTCACTACACGCCGACAGCTTCGGAAGTTGTAACGCTGCGTGGAGAAATCTAAAAATCCCTCATTGGTTATCCACTTGGGCTCCAACAGCGTTACACGACTCGGGTTAACATTAATTATGTTTGTAGTTAAAGCCTACGTTATGAACACAGAGTAAATAAATCAAAACATTTGTGTTGATTTTAAAACTGTTATACGCTGTTGAAATTAGTGTGGGCTGCAGAGATGCCATAAAAAAATCATAGAGGAAACTTTTATCTTTCTCACACATAAGAGAAGAGACGTACGGCACAGAGCCTAATGTTATTTAATATCGTTTGGTGGTAAAGACGGCCCAGCCCTTTTCCACTCTCTAATGAGTGGGGAGTTACTATGATCACCTTAAAATAATCGGTACTTGTTTAACACAAAGATTGCAAGGCACTATTTGTTAGACTAGCTGTGCCCCGCGGTTTCACCCGCGCTTAATTTCTAAAAAACCGTTATAAATTTCAACACCCTATTTCACCCCCTTAGGGGTTGAATTTCTAAAAATCCTTTCTTAGCGTATGCCTACGTCGTAACATCTACCTGCATGCAAAATTTCAGCCCGATCCGTCCAGTGGTTTGGGCTGTGCGTTGATAGCTGGCTATGTCACGTTTGACTTTTATATATATATTTGTTAGATTAACTCTAGTAAACTCTTTTACATCTGTCATTCGTTAGGTTGTCGTTATATGTGAATGAATGGGACTGCGATTCGCTAATACTTTTATATTGTCCAATATGCGCAAACAATGTGGATGAAAACGGTTATTCACTTCACTAACCAGTCTTTTAATTCAACCAACATTACGACAGTCTTAAAGATTTATCACACACATTGTGTGAATTCGCTTAAAAAAAATATCTCATTGAATTAACCCTTTTGAAAAATAACATATTCAC
The DNA here is from genome assembly GCA_001625245.1 of Calycopis cecrops. Taxonomy (NCBI): domain Eukaryota; kingdom Metazoa; phylum Arthropoda; class Insecta; order Lepidoptera; family Lycaenidae; genus Calycopis; species Calycopis cecrops. The sequence continues at coordinate 84,613 of LUGF01045075.1, forward strand.
ACAAAACTCCAGTAAATTGAGGCAAGAACCCGCTAACCTTTCGAGTCCAACGCACCCGCGAATAACGCGATAATTGGCCTGCGTTATGTTATATTGATCGAATATTGGCTGAATATTGGCTTTTCGCCGACCTTGGGCCTCACATCCGGGCCACTTGTTACTTGAAATTAATTTATGTTCACTTGCCAACAGGTAATTGGTCTCTCGTAGCCGCAAATCATGACTACTGTGCAGCGCAATTTACGACTAAATACACTTTAATTTGTCACCATCAACGTGAAATATAAATTGCATGCATTTTTCATATTTTATTGCTTTTCTTGATAGGCAACAGCCATTTACTTATAACAACAAACATCGTGAATAAATAATATATTGTATTACCTGTTATGGGCAATTAAAGTATGCAAAAATAATTTTACCCGAAAGTATCAACGACCTTTGTCTTGATAAAAAATCAAAAACCAGTGAACATTCTATGTTTCTCTTTTAATCTTTGTGCCAAATCTTGCAACAAAATGTCCTTAATCCATTCCGTTAACTCTGCAAATAATGACTTTACCTACCAACGGAGATACTTACAATGATCGATTAGGATATTTTCCTTCAATATCACATCAGCGTTTATACATCCACTGCTCGACAAAGGCCTATTCAAAACCAACACACTGAGAAAAGGTCAATCCTCCTGTCACTAGCATTGTAGGCTGTGACACAACTTTATATCTAGATTTAACTATTATTATTCGCAATAAAAAGTAAGACAATTTTTTTTAAGTTGGACAGTGTCACACGTGTATTTGAGTGAAACGTTCATTAAAAAAATCCACTAGTTTCGAAGATTCGCCCCGACAAAAATAGTCACGTAATTTTAAACAGATTCAGAGAAAAGTTACACTCAAAATACATGCAATTAGTAAAACATTAAAAAAAGACACGCTGTAAACGCAGAAACAACATCACTATAAGGTCGTACAATTAATTTTAAGATCGGTTCGTCGTTACATTAAGCGATATCGTTTCCAACTGCTGCGATTTATTGGCTTCATTAGTCGGCCTCAGCGGAGAAAAGGTGATAATTGCTTCCTCCAGCACCGTGTAATACAAGATATCGATCTTTTCTTATAGTATAAGGGGACATACGAGCAATCGGTAAATGGCAGGTATCTACGTGTACACAGCACATAGAGGTAAGAGGTAGTGCCACGCTGTATGCTTACATGCAGCCGAATTGGGCCGGCACGATCGGGGACCTCTCGCTAACATGACACCGGCGCAAAGCTGTGCGGTGTCAGTTTGTAGTGTAAGTAGCCGGTGGCCCATGGATATGGGAGGAATGAGGAGGGCAGCGCATCTATATGGCCTATGCGGATAACTCTAGGCGTCGGTAGTCATGAAAATGGCTCCGACTGCTCGTTTGTCCCCCTATACCAGAAAAAAAGAAAAAAGAAAAAAAAAGAGGTCTGAATATCTAAGGTAGCCATCTGCCGTCCCAGCTATTACCAGATTATTACCAGTAGATACTCTATGTAACAATAGGAAATGCACGAGTACAACACGGATGTGCAAACCCGATTTTGAATATTTAACATTTTTTCTTGTGTCAATAAAGAATTATTATTATTATTAACATTGGGGTCTATCATAAATAAAAAAAAACAGCTCACGCCCGTCTTTCGTGGACTTTGAATCTTTATACCGCAGTGCAACTGAAATGTTCCTTAAATTAGAATGGTAATGGTGATATCCAATGGATAATCCATGTTCTTCATGGCAGACTGAAGTACAGTGGACAGTGGCTAACCTTGGTTCCAACATCAACCAACCAAACCAGTAATCACTTTAACGATAGAGCTTCCTCGGCCAAGAAATTACAAACTTTTCGGAATTTTATATTCTTTATTTTCTTTTCGCACGTTATGTACGCACGGAAGAAGACCTTCTTTTTGGTAATTTTTCAAAAGTAGTGATTTGAACATAGTCATTTCTAAGAGTTGTCAGAAATCATAATTTTTGTATCATATCTGTCGCTTTTTTGCAGACGCGAGTGTCACTCATATTTTCTAAAAGAGCTTCCAAAGTTCTGTTCATAGTCATATGTTGAGCAGATTCCATGGATGAAAGTTACATTGAAAACGAGTTAACCAAGATCGTCTCCAGGAAGTTCTCTGTGTGGTTAAAAGTGAAAACAATAAAATAATATGAATATATCGCTCAGGAGGCGGCGAGTGGAGACAGGGGCGGAAACGTGTCTTCCGGCGCCCGTCGGTACGAATGGTGAATGGCGTTAATTAACGCCCCGCGAACCCGGTACGAGACACGTCTTGTTATTTATAAACACATTTGGTCTGCTATTAAATCGGTCCTTTTATTTCCTCAAAATTTGTAAAACTTGGTACGTATATTTCAATGTCATATTTATTTTCAAACGACAATCCTGCCGTTGGACTTGGAATTTGTGTTTTTATACATTTCTGCACCCAGAGAATGAACGAAGAATCCTATCCATAAAGAAAGAAAGAAAGAAAGAAAATATTCTTTATTTGCCCACAATGAATATATATACAGTAATACAAACTTAAAGATTAGACCAAACAAGCAATAGAGAAATAAATAAATAATACAGAGTAAAAATGTAACAACAATTATGTACTCATTAGCTTAGACCAAAAAATTATTTCAGTGTAAGATAGTCCCATTAAGGAAGGCTATTAGCTAAATAACATTATGCTACTGCGAATAGGAGTGGAGCTCGCGGGTCATGCGGAGGAAAGCTTGTGGCGCTGCCAGCATGTTAAAAAACAATGCAGATGCTTGATCTATAGGACATGACAAACCAATGAACCTACAACTACCTTCCACCCTCTGACGCAGTACCGAGCCAACAATGCGATAACGGTCTGCACCTAGTTTTTACGATGGCATTACAAACGCACAATCGTAACTTACTCCATATCGGATAGATAATGTGTTCTCACGGTCCGGCCGGTGGCGTGGCTCCTTAGCTTTTCGCTTTCCGCACCGCTGACCTCCACGGCATCTGACCGCCTTAATGGCATAAGAAACGTTGCCCTCAGTAATGCCTTCGACACTTATCCTTTTAACGTTAATGCGGACTTTACGAACGTTACTCGTTTATTCTTTTGATTTTCCTATATTACGCTTTTTGAAAATAACCGATTAGGCACATAATGTCTGCTTTACCAAAATGACTATTGCCCTGTGTGACTATTATCCCACAATGCCTACTTTAGTAACAATGACCACTTTCACACTAATGTTCCTTGTTATTACATTTTTAGGGCTAAGAAGAGCAATACCGAAAACAGAAACCAAAGGCGTCTGCTACACAAGAGAGCTTCGCTGCTAAGGGTAACAACAATGTTCTAAATTATCATTACATCGGGGTAATGATGACAAAATATAGCATGTTAAATTTCATAAACATCCAAAACCTTAACAATAATCATAACTGCAACTCGGCTTTATGCGAGAGCGAGATAATGGCAAATACAAATGCAAATTGAACAATTTACCGATTTTCTCACCAAACCTATCATCAGATCTTGACCGAAATAATACAGTGTTCAAGATTGGAGCTCTTTCTATTATTTTTTTTATTTATTTGCAATTCACGTACAGCAGGTGACGGATAATGAATGTAGGAAGAAAACTCTATCTGTCAACGAAAACGACAGAGTTGTTGTACAACAAACAACCCGAAGAAATGTCTCGTCCTTTTTGAAATCCCAAAGAATATCCAAAGGTGCGCGTGAACGTTGCGACCATTACATAAATCTGTCGCCAACATTTATTCCCGGTTCACAACAAACACGACATCCAACAAATTTCACCCAACCTCTAACCTAATGGGCGAAATAATGGGACATGTGATAGATGTTAATCTCATGTGACATCGCGGGGAAAGCGAAGGAAAAAGGAAAGTGCGGCAGGTGCGTCCCCTCCCCCTTCGGGAGGGGAGGGGAACGGAATGCGACTATTATTAGAGGGATCGGCGCCGGCGCATGCCACCGACCCGACACGGGGTGCGCTATTTAAATACCTGACGGCCCCTCATTTATTGCATATCGGGACGGCTGGCGGCTCTCGAGGAGATTCATCATGGGCGGACGTCTGCTTCCCGCATCTAACTTACCGGAGAACCAAACGAAGTGAATATACTTTTATTCCAAATAGGATTCTATCCATCACTTATTAAATGTCTCCTTTTCAAAGTCAATAAAATAGTAGCTTAGAAATTGTATATTTATAGTTATTTCGTTTGTTTCTATGGTACTTCTCAGATTAAAGAGATATATGTATAACTAGCTTCCGCCCGCGGCTTCGCCCGCGTGGATTTCGGACTTCAAAAATTATTCAAAATTTTAACTTATTATGTTATTCTGATATGAAAGCTATATTAATGTAAAGTTTCATGAAAATCCGTCCAGTAGTTTCGGAGATTAGCCCGAACAAACGGACAAACAGACAAACAAAAAAATTAAAAATCATAGAAAAGTGTTCTGTTCCTATTTTAAAATCGCCCCCAATTAGTTTTTCGTAAATATATTCAATATACAGACACTAAAATTTTACTGTTTTATAATATGTATAGATAAATTGATTTAATTGCTGACGTTCAGAAAAAATTAAATTGAATTTTCACTTTATTTTATGTCAACGCAATACTCTACCACCGCTACCAGCCCTAACCCAGGCCAGAACTTCAAACTCAAGCCCACAAGACAGCAGGTGTTCTTCAAAATTGTATTCTACATTACCTATCGTAAACTATTTATTTTACGTCCCAACGAAATTATATCGGAATATCAATTTGCCTTGTGCGGTTCCCACCTGCTCGATACGGCAATGAAACGCCTTGAAACTTAAACACTTTTGTAAATATATAAAGTTAACAAGAATTTATACAAGCGTTAAGTAACAATCTTGGGAACATATTGGAATTTCCAAGATTGTTTTGAATAACATTTGCTTGTACTTCTCACTTGCACTGCGGTTCAAGGTTGATGGCAAATAAAGGCATTTTGTGTAGGTAAATATTTGTATGCTTTACAAATAATTTTTTTTGCCAAACTCTCTCAATGTAATTATCTTCTTAAAACTGTTAATTCATGTATGATATAATGAAATAACAAGACTAACTAATATTATTGTTAGTAATTATTATTATTAGTATTAATATTACAGTACACAATTAATAATGAATTCGTTTACCTTAATTATGTATTTAAAGTAAACGAATTCATTATTAATTGTATATATTGTGTACTGTACTGTGTATGTGCATGTAAACACAGACAATATGCTCCGAGTTTTTGTTACTTGAAATGAATACTTAATAATAAATAATACAAAATAAATATAACAATAAAGTAAATATTAAAATACAAAATAAGTAAATATTAATTGTTCCCGCCAGTTCAGCTCTAAATAAAAACAAAGTCCTTTAAACGCAAACTCGAAATTAATTCTCTAGAGCAAAATAAACTTTGCACGATATTTAGAAGCTAGTATATAATAATGGACAACTTTGAACTAAGGCACTGGACAAAGATTTCATATCACTGTAGTCCTTCTTTAATAGTTATTAAGAAGATAAACGAGCGGAATCTGTTTTATTAACAAAATTACCCATTATAGGTAGCCCATCACCCATAAACGTCTAAACAACCAGAGGAAACAGATGCTTCTATGGTCTATAGACGAGAATGCCATATCGCCATCCGAAAAGCACTATCTTTCCGGATCATAATTATGGCGTTCTCGATAAGGCATGCTTTGGCAACAGCGCTTGCGCTAAAACTAGTGCCGTGGCACAACGCAAAACGAACTGAAAGTTGAAATGAACATGAAAGAGAAATTGAAAGCGCACAGGTGGGTGGACGTGGAACTACACAATTATAGCGTGCGCATATCATTAGTATGTTACGTCAGGATGACATATAGAGGGAAGGTACATATATCTCTAGGTACATAACTACATAGTAGGTACTTAACTGCATAAAAGCCAGCGACAACACATCGTAGAATAAACAGAGTGGAAGACAATACATCACAGTTAGATTGAGGGAGGGTAGTAAAACATTGGGTAGAAAGGTGACGAGCGCGTCCGGGCGGCTGAGTGAAAAGTGTGAGACTCAACAAGTGGGCGCGCGGAGGGGCTCACACTATCCTCATCTCATGGCCATAATATATGGTTTCTTGAATCTCAGGCTCCAAAGAAATATGCAACAATAATGTCTCTACAAAAAATAGCATTATCGTGGCATAGACAAGGCCTCCCTCGCTCGAAGTTGCAGCTGTACACTAAGAGCCTTGTCCTTCAGCAGAACAATAGAGAAAATTAAAGTTTACAGGTAGGACCCAGTTCATATACCTGCATACCTTCACCAAATAGGACACTACCATGGCATAGACAAAGTAGGTCCGCTCTTGCGAGTTGCAGTTCTAGTTTTATCTACGGAGATGGCGGAGGAATGGTCAAACAGATCATTATCACGGCATAGACCAGGCCGCTCCGCCGATCCCAGTCCCAGCACTAATTTTATCTGCGGAGATAGTGGCCGAATGGCTTCTGCTGTACAGTAATAGCTTTGCTCTCAAGTGAAACAATGACAGAGAAACTGGAAGTTCATGTACCCATCTACATAATGTCGCTGCCAAAAGCATTACCGTGGCGTAGACCAGGCCGCTCCGCCGCTCCAAGTCCCAGCTCTAGCTTTATCTGCAGAGGCAGCGGGCATCTCGGCGCCATTGTTGCACGCCCGCCCCGCCGGAGTAATGGCCGATAGCCAGTTCCCGCTCCGTGAACCGCACGACTAAGCCCGCGCATATGTTGCTAACGTTGCGCTAAACGTACATGCGATATTATACGCTTGCTAAATCCCTAGTTTCAAAAGTCCTTTACGAAGGCTCTGACTTTTGATTCGTTCTCATATGTAGGTAATAAAATCAGACCATTTTCCGTCCAGTGGTGGGGAAAAACATGCCGGGCATTGCGGTTTGGCTCTAATTTGACTAGTCGCAATTTTCAATAAACAGATAGCAGCACAAACAATATAATTTATAGTTTTATTTCTATACTCATCACTGTAAAACATCTCCTGTGGTTATTGAAAGAAGCATACAGTAGCAATCTGAAAAATACATGACCACTAATTCTAGTATCCATAACCTAAGTTTAAAAAAAATAAACCCCCGACGAATCCACAACACTGTCGAGATTTACATCGGTACCCAAACATCCACATACTATATCTGAACGTGCCACAAATCGCTTATTTAGACTTCCATTCGGCGCGATCTAGTTTCACATTTCACAGTATTAATACACAATAACAAAGCAGTTCCTAGGACTGCCTGGTCACTAGGCGCTACCGCGGAGTACTTTGGATCGCGTTGCGCCGCGTTCTAGTTATATTTCATTACCTACCTGTAGGTCCGAGAGCCTATTCCTAGAAAGCAACAGCCCACGTAATAATATACTCTTCTACATGGAACAAATTACATGGAAAATTAATTGTATGTAGTAAAGCGCATTTCTTGTAATTTCCATTTTAAAAGGTAACATTAGTACCTACGTGGATAGTAGTTCTCGGCCAAAATGAGAAAATAAATAGCAAAAATGAAATTACTGTACCTAATTCGTATACTTGGTCTTGTTCAAATTTGCATGTTAATAGGAAATATGTACAAATATTTTCCACCAATTTTTTTTTAAATTAAGTTTTTAATTAAATAGATTTAGATCTATCAAGTCTAAAAATTATTTAGGTCATACGAACGTAAACTAAAGTTGATACCTTAAAAATCAATATATTCCAAACATCTATCGAAGTTTTACAAATATTGTTTTGAAATTATTACCGTAACAACAGATGAATCTAGGTCAATACAATAATACTTAAACAATTTAAGCCGAAATTTACCAATTTCATAAACAATTCCAAATAACCTTACCAGTATTACGAAAATGAAAGACGCAAATGGTGACGATTGTATAAAATCGATTACTTACAATCAAACAACAAACGAGAAAATTATCGATTTTCAAATCGATAAATTTCAATGTAGCCGAGTTTAGTAATATAATAGAGGCGACACGACACGACATTCTCGGGAGTCGTAAGTTTGTATGACGTCAGTAAACTTCTGCAAATATTAGTTTGTCCTCGTTACCTACAGGCTTATTTTATTATAGGCCAAGCATAGATTGAAGAACTATTTTCAAGTTACTAGGAATAAATACTTGGGAATAATTAAAATATTACGCTTTTTTTATGGGTAGTATGGGTATTTATTATATGAGAAGCGATGTACGTGATGGTAAGTAATCACCAAGGTCAAGACATTTGCTACACCAGAGGTCTCGCAGATACGTTACCGGGCTATCAGATTTCTTTTGTAAAAAATTCCAAGTGTCAGCGGTTTCCACGACAATAAAGAAGAAGAAAGACTTCGCAGTAAAGACAAGGTGACAGAGAGACGAGTAGAGCTTTTGGAAAAGTAAACCGTATCAGCGGGCTTGACCTTCAATGAAGGATACCAAAGTCAAGCAGACGAAGGATAAGAGTTCAATAAAAGAAGATTTCTTCTAGCGGGTTAATTATTTTTCTCAACCTACTCTTCTAAATGGGCGAACACTGACCCAAATCAAAATGTACTCCGGTCGTGTCGGCCGACCTCGTGCAAGGAATGAATACCTGACATACATACACAATCCCGTAGCTGCACCTACGCAGTAGTTAGCAGTAGTGTCGTGTTGATCTAAGAACGGCACATGGGTGACCGCTCAGCGAAACTGAGTAAACACCACTCGACCGCCTTAGGCGATACTAGGATCCGTTTAGCTCTTGTACTTGTGTCGTAACTCGTACCATTTTTAATAGTATAAGGGACAAACGTAACAAGAACCTTTTGATGACTACATACGCCTGTAATTCTGCATAACTGCTATGCAGATGTGTTGTGCTCCTTCCCTCCAATGTGCAACTGTAAACTAACAAACCACATGAAGACAACGCGACAGTATAGAAGTGTCTTGTCGCGGCATCATAAGAGCAGCGCTGGATCCAGGTGGGCTTAGGGGGACTGCAGTCCAGAGCTCTGTAAGGTCTGGGACCTTGAGATCATTTGTACTTATAAAAGGGCCCCCCTTTTAAGCTCCAAGGTCTCCAAGCTCCGGGCCCTACCAGAGCTTGTTCCGGCGCTGCATAGGAGCGGGAAATATCTTGTCCAAGATTGTTGAAGTTAACTAACAATATTGAAGGAATTATTTTGTCTATTTCAAAGAAGGCTTATGATCTGCACTTACTGGCAATGACACATCAGCACAAACGAAACGAATGCAGAAGCGATCCCTTACTATTCCTCCTCCGTGTCATTGCAAACTGCGCATACACGGCATTAACCAGACCCCCCGATTGGGTTAGTAGTCGTTTCGCCCAAAAAGTTTGCCCAAATTGGGCGAAACGCCACTTTCAATATTTTAGACTGTAACTAGGTGTCGTTTCGCCCAAATTGTATTATTCTTAACACATACAAGATTTACGTACAATCGAGTACAGAGTGTCTCTGTAAAAAAAGAGTACCAGGTACCAGGAGCGCAGAGATCATGAGGAGTTGCTTGTAACCCATAATTTGTACTATAGGTACACCTTCTCGTAACTTATGTGTTTCTGGTAAACGTACTCGGCGGTACCAGGAGCG
>LUGF01045075.1:95905-109567 GCA_001625245.1 Calycopis cecrops
GTCCTTACGGTACTTAGCACGGGGCTAGGCTAACGTGGTGTGTAAAGTCCACAGATATTTATTTATTTATTTATTTATTTGCAAGTTATTAGGAATAAATACTTGGAAATATTATATATTACGCTTTTTTATGGGTAGTATGTATTATACGAGAAGCGATGTACGTGATGGTTAGTAATCACCAAGGTCAAGACATTTGCTATACCAGAGGTCTCGCAGACACGTTACCGGGCTCTCAGATTTCTTTTGTAAAAAATCCCAAGTGACAGCGGGTTCCACGACTAAAAAGAAGAAGAAAGACTTCGCAGTAAAGACAAGGTGACAGAGAGACGAGTAGAGCTTTTGGACAAGTAAACCGTATCGGGGGTCTTGACCTTCAATTAAAGATACCAAAGTCAAGCAGACGAAGCATAAAAGTTCAATAAAAGAAGATTTCTTAAGCGGGTTAATTATTTTTCTCAACCTGCTCTTCTAAATGGGCGAACACTGACCCAAATCAAAATATACTCCGGTCGTGTCGGCCGACCTCGTGCAAGGAATGAATACCTGACATACATACACAATCCCGTAGCTGTACCTACGTAGTAGTTAGCAGTAGTGTCGTGTTGATCTAAGAACGGCACATGGGTGACCGCTCAGCGAAACTGAGTAAACACCACTCGACCGCCTTAGGCGATACTAGGATCCGTTTAGCTCTTGTACTTGTGTCATACCATTTTTTATAGTATAAGGGACAAATGCAGCGAGAACCGTTTTGATGACATACGTCTGTAATTCTGCATAACTGCTATGCAGATGTGTTGTGCTCCTTCCCTCCAATGTGCTTGTAAACTTACAAAACGCATGAAGACAACGCGACAGTATAGCAGTGCCTTGCGGCGGCATCATAAGAGCAGCGCTGGATCCAGGTGGGCTTAGGGAGACTGCAGCCCTGGGCAACGTAAGGTCTTGGCCTTGAGATCATTTGTACTTATAAAAGGGCCCCCTTTTAAACTCCAAAGTTTCCAAGCTCCGGGCCCTGCCAGAGCTTATTCCAGCGCTGCATAGGAGCGGGAAATACCTTGTCAAATATTGTTGAAGTTAATTAACAATATTGAAGGAATTATTTTATCTATTTCATAGAAGGCTTATGATCTGCACTTTCTGGCAATGACACATCAGCACAAACGAAACGAATGCAGAAGCGATCCCTTACTCCTCCTCCGTGTCATTGCAAACTGCGCAAACACGGCTATAACCAGTCCGATTTGGCTAAGTAAAAGTATACAAAAAGACTAAAAATAATTGTGAATTTTTTTTTTAGATAGATTCTACGCTAAAGCAGGCAAAATGCCTAGGGCAGCTTCATCGATATGAGAGGCGAGCGTTAACTCGAGCCCCTGTAAAGTTGTGAATGTACTTGGCCTATGCAACGCAATTATTTAAAAAAACCGCTACTATCAAACCTTTTAGCACATCTGCAAAAAGGGTTTCTTGCAAAACAACTTTTCACGCAATCCTAAGAAATATTCATAAAACATGGAAACAAACGTTCCTAACATTTACAATTTAAAGCGTCCCCGGCAATATCGAGTCAGGTACGATTCAAATATACAATTCATACTCGAAACAAAGTGCGCTTGCCAACAGCCATTCGGAAGATTTACAATTTAGAACATTCGCGGGAATGTTAACCTAACCCGGCCATTGTCCGCAACGGCCGGGGTTCAGCTTTCAGAAGATTAACAATCTAGAACAGGGATGGCGAACCAATGGCACGTGAATGACATGAACATACTACTACTAAGTAATGGCAAATGAGTTTTATAATACATATTATTTATTATTATTTTCCTGTTATCACAAAGTCTAGATTATTTGATGGCACGAAAGTTGGCGGGCTGCGGATGGATGCGAGCTGCCCAAGATCGGGATGGTTGACGCTCTGTGGGAAGACCTACGCTTAGCAGTGGACGGCTTTAGTCTTTGGCGACCTTAATGATCATTTTTTTATAAAACTGGCACGTATAAAGGTTCCCCTACCCTGATGTAGTACGAGATGATTTGTTGTTTTTATTTGCCATTGTTCAAATTGAAGTAGAGCCTTAAATCCTGGCTTAGGCGCCGCGCTCGTAAACAAAATACAAATACTAGCCCGTGGCTCTGCAATACAATTGAGCAATACAAACGTCGACCGCTACAGTCGTTAGGACATCGATACTACCGAACACACCGATAGTCCACGAGGGTGTATTTATGTTACGACACTTATTGTATTAAAATCATAGTACACAGGCTTTTGAATCGAGGTACATTTTCACTTAGGAATCTAGTGTCTGATAGATATGTTTAGAGAAATGTAGGCCTCGCCTAATCTTGATTTTCACTTCCTTGAACTTATTAAAAGTTTGAACCCTTAAAAAGTTAGGAAAAATTAATATTATTATTATTAACATGTTTAAAATAACGTAAAACATAACTACATACACTTTATTACAAACAATTCTACTTATAAAAATACGAATTTCTTCTTTGCAACGGAAATTTCGAACCTACTTAGTGCAGCGTTTTAATTTGTAAGTTTGCATCGACTAACTACCAGGCCATGCGGACGGACAAAAATATTTGTTTTTATGTTAGGGCACTACCAGATAAATATCGTACTTCAGTTTTGACTATTTTGAAATAAAAAAAAAGAATTTTCATCGCGGTTTTTGCTAATTATTTAAGCCTCTGAAAGTTCTTATATCTATACTAATATTATATAGAGGAAACCTTTGTATTTTTGTATGTTTGTATTGAATAGGCTGAAAAACTAGTGGACCGATTTCAAAATTTCTTTTACCATTACTTGAGGGATTCTTCCGAATCCGTATAGGCTATATTTTATCCCGAAAAAATGTTCCTATGGCATGCTATGGGATGTTTTTCACGGGATCGAAATTTGCTCGGGTGAAACCGCGGAGCGCAGCTAGTAACTAAATAAACAGCAATCAAGTCCGTTAAAGTTATTCACTATTTTCAAGCGACTTCAAAATAACAGCACACATATACAGAATATTACTCATTACATTCGCGTAAACTCAGACATCATTATGTACCTTTTTGAAGTCCTTAAAAATAATGAAAAAGGAATCATCTCGGCGACACAGTAACTCGGTGACTTTGAATTTCGTACGCACTATTATACGTATTAACTTGCATGCCCCAGTTGCTGCGCATATGCGTGACTGTAATGATGCGGCGGTTACGTCAACTTTATATAAGAGCTAGGTCCGCCGAGTGCCGATGGCATAAATCATGCAGATACGTTTTCATAACAGATAACACAGGAGTTACCTGTTGCCTTCGTTACTATTCTGTTTTCAGCAATAACAATACATCATGGTTGTATCTAATCAAATTATTTAACGTTTCTGTATAATTACGGGCAATATTCACCCCGCCATGCATTGTTCGCTCAGAAAGTGAATAATGTTTTTCGTGTGTATAAATGACCGTCCGGTGAACATATTTCTATGTTCTGTTACACCTTGAAGGGCTTGACGGTTTCGTTGTGTCCGATTAATCGGATTGTGGTGCTTCAGTATTGGCGATACCATACTAAGATATCTTTACTTGTTTATCTGTTAGACCTCTGGTGTCACGGATGTCTGTGGGCGTTGGTGTTCACTTTACATCAGGTGACCTAACTGCTCGTTTGCCTCCTATGCTATAAAAATGTCTTATGGAGAAAATGGCCATAGCCTTCTCCGGCGAGTGGTGTGGTCGTCCATGTCGACGACGACTCCTTCACAAAACGCGACAATATTGTCGTCACTTTGCGGCAAAGTTTGTTAGCGGAGCTCTATGTGCCGGCACAATGCAGCTGCAAGCCTTACCTCATAATACTAGAAAAACTCTAACCCTCGCTGTCGTTTGAATCTGAAGTCAACATACACTTAAGCACGCCAACAAAAAATTCATTGTCTGAGCTGTCAGCGCTTGTTTTTGCGACCACAAGACCAACATCACGATGTCGCAGCTGCTTACATGATTAAGTCATTAGCGCATCTCTTGTCTTAGATGTAGGGTCGCCAGACGGACGGGATTCACCGGGATTGTCTAAACATATTATGTGATGTCCTAAGTCTCGAATAAAGACAATGTCCATAACAAACAGACATTTAAAAGAAAGAAGGTAAAGGCACCATTAGTCACTCTCCAAATGTTCAACTTCAAACCTTTGTCAGAAAGGAATATTATTACTTAGTAGTAGTATCTTTATTTCTCAATCGCAAAATCCCGATATTTTAATTTTTTCCCAGATATTGTAATAAAACTATTTCATTGCGGTTTATCTAAGTATTTAACAATCCCGTTTCAATAGATTTACAGCACCCACGGTCACGGGTGGACATCTCCAGAGCAGTCTCTCGTGTGGTAACCCTAGCCAGTTGTCTTATCTCTTTAGACGTCGGTAATTAGGGTCACACAAAACGTTACATTACGGTACCGTGATGCAAGCCCGGCGTGTCACAGCTCCGGATCATCTAAACTTTCTCGTGTTCCCATCGGTTATTCTGGTTGCATAACGATATTTGGGTATCATTACGGCCTAAATTGCTTTTAAAATGTCAATTTTCTTTCTCTTTCCGTGGTTCATAACGACTGGCACGCAGATGAATCACTGCAAGTGTCTTCCTCATTCATTGTATGCTGTTTAATCTAAACACTAGCTGTGCCCCGCAGTTTCACTCGCATCGTATAATTAAAAAACGGCCCCGCTCTATCTATATATCTATATCTCTATTCATCCCCTTGGGGCTGTATGTCTAGTTTGGGTTATGTGTTGATCTATACTAAAAATATAAAGGTGAAGGTTTGTTTGTTGGTTTTAACGCGCTAATCTCTGGAACTACTGGTCCAATTTAAAAAAATCTTTCAGTATTGGTTAGTCCATTTAGCGAAGAAGGCTATAGACTACTTTTTACCCGACTGCGGTAAAAAACGAAATCACGTAAACGAAGTTACGGGCGGCCGCTAGTATATTATAAATCGGTCAGTTCTCCCTTTTATATATGTACTAGGATAAAAACTATCCTATGTATTAATCCAAGTTACTCTCTGTGTGTGCATAATTTTATGAAAATCGGATCAGCAGTTTTTGCGTGAAGGAGATAGAGAAGGGATACCTCCCCGGTCGTTCCGGCCCAATTCGGCTGCATGGAAGTATGCAGTGTGGCACTACCTCTATGATACATTTGCCTTTACTTAAGAGGTATCACGTCGTACAGTTAGCGGTACTGCGATGTGGCCGATAGGGCTGACAGGACCGTGGAGATATATCCTGCTAACAATATGCTGCCCTGCGGGCTATCGACGCAAAGCGACATCTATTCAAAGACCCTCCGAGACAAAAACCCCCGAACACGATACTCTTCCTGGGTCAACGTGCACGTCAACGAAGTGGCCATTTTAGCCACCACGCAAGCAGCCCTTGACATCAGAATTTGGGAAAGACGGACCTCTCGATTCCTCCTTTACTCCCACAGCGTAAATGCAGATTAAAAAAGAAGAAATACGACATAAAAATTTACGGTTGGATTACATTTTCACCATATTATTGGCCATAACCAACCAAACTCAAATGCACCCAGGCGATAATAACCATCGTCTATGAGCACTAGACATTCGAGTAATTGCACATTTCGCACACAATAAATCAGCGCTGAGTGACAACTCGTAAAAATACAATAATTATACGGACGGGTGAACGGATCGGATTTGCATAACATTTGCAATACGTGTCAGGGAGACCGCGGTCGATATTATCCGATCGATTAGCGTCATTATATAGACATCATCATCATCAGCTCGAATGCTAATAGCATCTGTGGACTTGACACACCACGTTGGCCCAGCCCCGTGCTAAGTACCGTAAGGACTTGTGTTATGGGCACTAGACAACGGAATATATTTAATGTTTTATAAAAGTTTTATATAATTAAGATTTTATTATATAATAAATATATAAACATCCATGAGCTAGGCGGGATTCGAACCCGCGATGCCTAGCGCAACATGCTCCGCTTATGCGAGCCCCGTACCACTGCGCCAGCCTGGTCGTTCTTAAGCTCTATCAAGTATCAGTAAGAAGACGTGTGCGCTGAAAGACCAACTGCAACACGCGATTTGAGTTTACTCCATAATAGAGAACATGAATAGTCGTGAAAAAGTTTAGTAAGAGGTAGTGCCACACTCCATGCATGCATGTAGCCGAACTGTTCCGACACCTTCCGGGAGGTACCTCTCGCTTGCACGAGACCGGCGTAAAGAGACAGGTGTGCAGTCGCGTTTCGTGCGGTGTTTAAGTAGCCGGTGGCTTATGGACGGAGGAAGAAGGGGGACAATGCATCATCTGTATAGTCTCTATGCGGATGTCTATGGGTATCGGTAGTCATGGAAATGGCTGCGATTACTCGTTTGCCTCCCTATGCTATAAAAAGGAAAGAAAAATCAAAACATTGATTTTTTTAATCTACGACGCTCGGTTCCCGTTTCACAGGTACACTAAAGTCGCCTTTTCCGAAGTCCAACTGAAATGTGTACTTTATTTGTCAGTTAAGTTCCTAATTAACTAACCGGGATTTAAAAAGGACCCTGCGAAACCGTTCCATAAAGAACTAATGCTTGTAAATTGCAGTAGCTAAACTCTACCACGAGAGAAGTTTCCTGAAGGGTCCGCCAGATAAGCCGCTTTGGTCCAATAAAAACTCCTTATAAAATAAATCAAAATAATCATTCGCAATAAAACAGCCAGTATACAGCTGTAAATCTATCCGGTCCGACCGCGTACGGCGCTCGGTACGCAAGTGGAATAAAACATGGGTGGTCATAGATATTTGATAAGATCGCATAAAATCAACATGATATCATACGTAATGGCCCGGCTCCTATGGTTTATTGTATTGACGGGCTACTTGATATCATGACTATCATCAGCATTCCACTGCTCGGTGTATGTCCTGACTCCTGACACATAGTACAGATACCTACACTGATGGAGAGTGGCTGAGTTTAGTTGGTAAGGCATACTACAAATAATAAAGTTTATTTTATAGCATAAGGGGGGCTAACGAACAGTCGCATATATATGACCACTCACGCCCATAGACATCCATCCGCATAAGCCGCAAGTATGTTCCGCTGAGTTTGTTTCTCCGGTTCTTCTCAAGACAGGGCTAGGGTTGAACTGGTGGTAGATTTAATTGTTGACGTTCAAAAAATAATTCCTGTGATTCTATTTTAAATAAAAACTTTTTCATTTTCATAGACATACAGATGCGTTACCCTCCTTCCTCCTCCCCTCTTGAAGGGCCATATATAAATATGTTCCAACAACCGTCAACCTCCCAAGTTGCTTATTAATCTCCTCGCCCAATTTCCCCAGGTACAAGTTGCTTATTAATCTCCTCGCCCAATTTCCCCAGGTACCCAAACGTGGGACATATAAGGGACATATTCTTACTTCTTACGACTTGTCTATAATCTGAGGAAAGCTTTTACGACTTGTCTATAATCTGAGGAAATAGTGAAACAGGTCACCGATACTCGCGGTTAGCTCACAACGCAACTGTGTCACACTGTATCTACACAGGAAAAACGTTTAGCGTTTATCATTATCTGTGACACCAAAACGGTATGGGAGAACATATTAGGGTTGCACAAGTTTATCAGCTAACCTGTTGTTACCAGGGATTGAGTTGATTATTGATGATAGTGAAAGCTTTTCAGTTTTATCATACGGACAGTCAGTGTGGAATATTCTACCAGCGTCTGTTTTTCCTGATACCTACAACCTGGGAGTCTTTAAGGGGGGTGAATGGGTATCTTCTAGGCAAGCGTGCTCCATCGTCAGCCAAGTCTACACTTTCCACCAGGTGAGACAGTGGCCAAACGCAAGCCTATTTATAAAAAAGTTTGAACTGCTAGTATTAGGGGAGTAAGATTGTAGCATTGCAGCCAAATTGCCCGGTACATCTAAATACCAGCGTGAACTAAAAGCCAAAATGTCACATCACATGGTACGATTTGTGGTGTCCATTAGGAAGTGTAGGTTAAAAGAACGTAACGCATCTGCGTAATAACATTTATGCAGATATTTTGGGCATCGCTCGTCGCCCTTTTGATGACCCTTGTTGTCCCTCGAGAACCTTGCTATAAAAACCTACTGTAAAAAAATACTAATGAAATGACAGTGCTATATACGCAGACGCAGAGCTGAACAACATCCTTAGTTTATTACTTCTAACACTACAGAGTAATAAGATCTCAAGCCCACACACCGGTATATAACAGCGCTGAACAAAAGCAGCTTTCAATAGAAAAAAATTGTGCACACATAGTTTATATTAACCGTAGCAAAAACATCGGAACAATAGCCGGTGGAATGTATACACGAGTGACGTCACTGGAGTACGTCTAACGCGCGCTAATCAGTTATTGTTGCGAGTACCCACATTACACAACTATGTCGGTAGCGTGGCAAAAACATACCGGGATTCATGGGAACGTTCGCAACTGAATCGAACTAGGAATTGGATTTTGGTATACATTTTATATGAATATCGAGGAAGCAAGATAAATATGTAAGTATCCAGCATGACACTCTGACACCCTTTCCATTAGGGAATTGGGACGAAGATTTTGTTGTTATATTTTAAGGATAAATTAAAAGTCTATTAAAATATCACGAATTAATCGCATGAAGTGTCAACTTTTTGACAAATAGCTCAAAAGAGAGATTCTCCATTTGCTTTTTTTAAAGAACATAAAACACATTTACAGCTTATCATGTGAGCGAGAAGTACCAACCTACAAATCCCCCAGTCCTGATTAAACGGCAATACAGAATTTCCTACCAAAGAGGTTGTATAACTTAAAAAACTCCATCGTCTTCTACACACATGTTAGTGACCTTTTGCGACGCGTACGTACCTCGCGCGGCCTTGAATAATAATAAACGTACATACAAAAAACTGTATTGTGTACAGCTATTTACTGCCACATTATGTAACTGCGCCGCTAGGTGTTACTAATACAAACCGCATAAAGGAGTATTAGTTACAACTTACGACTGTTTATTTATATAAAATCAATGCTTGTTTGTCCTTTGTGTACTCTGAAATGGTAGACAATAGAGCAACAATATAAACAACTTTGTACAGAACTCTCTCTGAAGGGTTTGGAGAAAAAAAGTACACAGAGGACATCAGTACATTTAGGTATTTGAACCAACTAGCTCTGCTTCGCGGTTACACCCGCGGAAGATTTGATTCCGTGGAAATGTCCGGCGCCGGTTAAGGGGTCCCCTCGCTCATCTCAATGACGGCTACAATGTAGCAATTGCAATAACTGTTTTTTTTTTGTATTGTTTGTTGTATTGGTTATATATTTGAAAGAAAGAAAATAATTTTATTAATCACAAAATAATGATAAATATATAAATAAATAAATAAATATCTGTGGACTTTACACACCACGTTAGCCTAGCCCCGTGCTAAGTACCGTAAGGACTTGTGTTACGGGTACTAGACAATATATTTAATATCTTTATAAATTTAAGAATTTTTATATATTCAAGATTTTTATTATAGAAATACATATAAATACATATATAAACATCCATGACCTAGGCGGGATTCGAACCCGCGACCCTGGCGCAACATGCTCCACTTATCCGAGCCCTGTACCACTGCGCCAGCCTGGTCGTCATGATGTTACATATACATATATAAAATTGACACGACTTCATTTAATTAATAAATGAATAATGTGACCAATAGGGCTGGCCACGTACCATTTGCCATTTGAGTATAAATTACGGTTGCTAAACTATCAGAAACTTGCTATTATAGTTTAGCATTGAATTATTGAATAACAATGAATATCGTTATTATTCTAGCCATTATATTCAATACTTGTCTAGGGAATTAGATTACAATAGCCATCTACAGAGATTCACGTAGTGCGCAGAACATATTGATATAATAGACCAGCATTCTCTCAAAGCTACTAAGACATATTTATACATACATTGAGAGACAATTTAAACGTGTCTATCTAGATGCAAATGTCTTTGGGATCATTCAAGTTTTACGTAAGCAGATTCTTGGTAATGTTGAACCCCCCTCCCCCATCCCTCTTGTCAGAAAAAATCAGTACATATAATATTACTTGAATTTGTGAAGAAATAAGCAAACCTTCCCCTGGGACCCAGGGTTCCTCCTCCGCGGAACTGACCACGGAAACTGCGTATCATATGTACAAAACTCTACATCAAACCCGAAGTGTTCAGTAAATATTTGGTCTCAAACCGGCAAACGCTCAAGGAATTTAACTCAAGCAAACTTGTTATATCGTCCGTTTATTCCAAGCATAGTTCTACAGGCAACAATAACCAACAAACTCAATGGTAAATTTCCCGCGATTAGATTCCCTCCGAAATAAACTTCCTTCCATCGGAATTGGTGAGCTCAAACACGCGTCGTATCAAAACACCCAGAGCCTTGACATTCACCTTTCTTTATCGATTGTTTATGCCCAATTTCCGGTTTGGAGCGCGAAAGCGAGTGATGTCACTCGTCACTCGTCAGATTTCGTATGGTGCGAGTTGAAAAATCGATTGCAATCTTAATCGATTTTACAAACAATTTACTTTGCTAGTAAACATTTGGATCACTTCCATATTTTATACGTTTACTATAATTATTATAATCCACTCGAGCATTTATTAAAATAGTTATTTATGCAACCTAGTTACCATTTAACGACTTTGGCTAATTATAAAAGACTATTCTTATTTTACATTCACATATTATGTATTTGAGGTTTTTATGATATTTTTTCACGTAAACGGTATTTTTAAATTACTTAAAGCGTTCATAAGTTTCTATAAATAAAAACGACTTAATAGTTTAATTACATACTTATATACCCCCGTCCGACAGTCAGGTAAATAAAATATATTACGTTTTATTCATAGAATAAGGGAATAAACAGAAATCGAATGAGTACCAAGTACGTAATACGTACAACGTACATAAATATCCACACATCCAAAAATTATACATGTCGGCTGCACCTTTCTCACCTCTTTCATACCACCCTCACCGGAAACTCAAAAAGTGCACACTGAGTGAGATTTTTATGAGCACATTTTAGTTGAAATACAATAAAAAATATCATAGAGGACTAATGTAAAAAATCGATTTTAAAAAATCCATCGAGTTTAATTTAACTTTAAAACATACAACACTATTGTGGGTCCCATGTTTAGGCCGTGCAGAGATGGAGCCAGCGAAAGTTGTTTTTGTAAACGACAAAAATATCGACGTAAATACATTATGAGACATGTATAGAAAGTACCTCTTTTCGATAATCGCCGCGTTGACTTTTAATTCAACATACGGCCGTTTTGAATATCCTATCTACCTACGGTTTCCAGGTGTCAAGATTTAGGTGGACATATCCGGCTTACAGTTGCGTTAGGCTAAATTTACACTGCAGGTCCGGATTTTGTTAGGCTCTTGACGAGTTTACCAAAAAGTTCACGAGCGTATGATTGTTAGGGTAAGTCTCAAAACAATAATAAGTGCATGTGCCATATGACAAAGCAATCATTTTTTCTTTATAAGCCCAGTGTGTCAGGCTTTCAGGGCAAAATGTCCAAAATTTTAGACTGTGTCAGGATTTTCGATTTATGGGCCTGGCAACCCTATATATATCGATCGATTTGACCTTGTTGTTCGTAAAAATGTGATGATAACAAGTTGAAATGCTTTACTACCTATATATACTGAATACACACAGAAAACATCATGATAAGCAAACCGTTCCAAGGGAGTTGGACCGCAAACGCCGTGACACGAGATTTTTATATTTCTATACTAGCAAAAAGCGCAGTTTGACATGGGCTCGCAAAACCTACATTTTTAATATACAACAGTACAACATACAATTATATCAGAATTACTATGTTAAAGATATAGAGATGCGATAACTTTTGTGTACCTACCATAACCATTTGGTACCACAAAATTTACTAGTTGTAGCACAATAATTTTTCATCTATATGAAGACAGTCAAGTTCTTTATACACGTTTGTTTCGCGAATGAAACACAATCACAAGTTCACGCTCGTGACTTTCGTCGGAGAAAAAGTCGATAACACGTTTGGTGAGTGACTTATGACCCGCGGCCAGCAGTCCCGCGCGTAGTGCCACCAAACTTGATTACGGACATTTGTTTAATTGTACGTCAATGATCGCAATGCTAATAGACCGCGATTGACGCTTTTTGAACAAAACAGCGCTACAGCTATAGGGAATAGGCTTCTAGACTGCCACGCTAAATAGTGGCTGAAATGTGAACCGAATGCTAGCAAATTTACGTTTGTTCGTATGATATGACATAGGTCTACTTGTCATTGTCACTGTCTTTTGCGTTGTGTTCGGCTAGCACTTGATTCCTAAAATGGTCACAAGGTGGCGAAAGTGCAGCCTCTATTTTTCATGCACGTTATCTATAGGCGATAGGTCCTACTACGAACTAAAATTTAAAAATATAACCTAACTTTCTATATTATTATATTCTTCTCTCTCTCTCTTATAGTCTTCCAGACTGTCGTATATTATTGAGATACCTACTTTCATAAATGTTAAGCTATCCATATATAACTATTGAGATCAGTGTTATGAACGAATAATTATGACAATATTTTGAAAATCACATCACGACTGCTCAACGTGACCTGTGGTTATGATTTTGTAGTCCATTGAATTGAAAGTGAAAAAAAAAAGTGAAAGATTTTCTACACTTTTATTAAATATTTTTTTAATACCATTTGTTTAATATCAGGTTTATTTTGTGACTTTAACTATGACTTTTACTGACAAGGGGGGTGGGGGGTCAACCGCACAAAACACGACGGCATTGCCTATACCAGGATTATAACTTTCTTGACCCCGATAAACTTGCGACCACCACAAACACACGAAGTATGTATGTATAGATATAACATAAACACGATTATCACACAACAACAACGCTAGGTGGCGCTAACACGAGTAACATCAGCTCCCAATATTTTTTCATATTAAAAATAGAAAAGTAAAGTTTAAGAGATTAAAAAGTACTTTAAGCTGTTACATATACCATAAGTGCATCGTATTACTATTATCCAGTGAAACTGTGACAATATAAAACAAAAAACTTCACATATAATAGTCAACAAATTTGGACATTTTTAGTGCAAAAGAAATCCGTGTTAAAAAGACTCTAAATGAATTTGTGGTTCCAGTAAAGAAGCATTGTGAAGGAAAAATAAATAAATGAACATAGTTTAATCAATATTGACTTTCAAAGTGCTTAACTTTAATATAATTAGTTAACAGTGAGTAGTGACGGTGAATAAAAAAAAAAATAATTTAAACTTTCAAACTAATCTCAACGGACAACAGTTGCCTAAAGTATTCATATATACAAAACATTTTAGTGATACGTCACTGGCAGTGTGGTTCAGTGGAGATTAAACCGCTCTCCTATAGAGCGAGAGCTCCGAGTTCGAGACCAAGAAACTATAAAAAAAAAATTTGAATTTTTTCCTGCTCCTGTGTAATTGAATCACCTTTAATAGGTCGC
>LUGF01045083.1:0-11365 GCA_001625245.1 Calycopis cecrops
CCAATCCTGACATGACGTCACTGATACCATACACTGAAAAAACAGCAAATAATAGAAAATAAGACGAAATTATCTTATATGTGTCTCCTTTTTAAGCCTGTCTGTTTGAAACTTGTTTGAAATTGAATTATTTTAATTTCAAGATGTGTCATAATTTAAAATGTTGTATTAAACAAAAAAAAACAAAAAAAGTTTAAGCATATTCTGGTGATCTTGTAGAGCAGAAATGTTTTAGAAGCAGTTTTTACGGAAACTTGATTATAAACTCTTTATAAAGAAGAAATGTTGAATTAAAATTCATTTGGCAAATTCACATGTTTTACATAGTAACTCATATGTTTATATAGTAATTCACGCAAATTTAGGTAGGTACATGTTTTATACAGGATTATTTTTTGGTCACCTTTTTTTTGGTTTTTTGTTCACAATCAATAAAACATTCGATCTATGAAAAGAAAAATATAAAAAAATAATAAAATACAATTACTTTGTTCCATGTTGTAAAACATATTTCTTGGTCACCACGTGCATCATACTTGCGACTCACAGTACGCCAACGTCACTGACCTTGAAGTCGATACATTTCGTTAAGAACAATAAATCGATGTATTTTTAAGGACCATTTCAAATCGATTTTTATTTAACAAAATATTACAATTAGACGATAAAATTTAAAACACAACCTTGAAATGATGTCTAAGCCTTTATTTTAAAATTTGACTGGTGATCAAAAAATAACCCTGAATAGGAAACATAGGAACTCACGCAAATTTACAAGGTTTACATAGTAACTCACGCAAATTTAAGGCGCTGAATACACCTAAAATGGTTTTGTTTAACATTTTTTTAGCAACATCCGTTCGACATATCATGGTGAAAAAAAAATATGTTATTTTTGAAGATATTTCTGATCATTTGCCCGTCTTCAAAACACAATTTTATTTACTATGTTCGATAAAAATAAATGCCGAAGATACCTCTTAACAATAAATTTAACAAAAAAATGTCTACCAGAATTCTTAGTATTGTAATAATAATTCGCCGATATGCTCATCATAGTGTATTTAATTAAAAGCCCGTTTTATATTTTCAAATAACTTACTAGATTTTCAATAATAAAATTATTTTTTATTTATGGCTGAAATCAAACAGAGCGTTGCAAGCATAGACTTTTGTTCTCTGTCACTCGTACTCATTCGAGCAGAGCCCGCTGGGGCCTGTTGCTGTACGGACGTGTGTCGCTTTTTTTTGCACTGACGTTATTACTTATTTACGAACTTAATAGCTATTCATATTTTGCCTTCATTTTCCATTTGAATTCTATTATTTGTATACTAACTGGACTGGACTAACATAGAAATTCATTGGAATGACAGTGGCGCTATCTATCGAAAATTGGTCGTACCAGAATAGAAACCTTCGTGGGCGCATTCAGAACAATTCACTAAAGATCATCACATGCTCAAATTCATTATGCATTACGATTCTAGAAAGGTACTTTGGTACTAAAAGTAGAATGTTCCCGGTTCAAACCTCCGCCCTTTCTACTATTTTTAAGCTTTTTGTTAATTTTTCTTCTTTGTGTTTTTGTAATTATTATATTAAGTAAAATGTTTCAGTGATTAATACTTTATTTAATTTTAATATACGAATATTATCAAAAGTAATAGTTACTGAAACATTTTTACAGCAAGAAATACTTCAAAAAGTAAAATAATAATTACGAAAACATTTCAAAAAAGAAAAATGAACAAAAAGCGGAAAAAAAGTAGAGACGGCGGGGGTTTCAACCGAGAGCATTGTAAAATCAGTACTAAAGTATAATTTATTTACTATCTAACCGGACGAGACCGCTAGACCATTGGATACATTAATAGATTCCTTAAAATTACGCATGTATTGATAATAATAATAATGTACAAAAGTAAATAATTTATAATTTCCATAATGTGTTTTTTCTTGTTAGCCATATTTGTACACTGATTGTTTATTCACACAATTTATTGTTTATAAGAAATCGAAAAAATAAATCAACAACAACAGCGAAACGGAGCGCACTTTCAGTGTCATATAAATTTAAACTTTATTTTCATTACTGTAGTACTTATTATCGAATTCTCGCGACTTCCGCGCGGATTCCAGAGAAGACTCGCGCAGTCGCGGGAATCCGCGCGGCTCGTTCGAGTTTCTCATGCACTAATAAGTATTATAGTAATTATTATAAAGTTGAAATTCATATGACACATAAACTGCGCTTCGCTTCGCTGCGCTTCGCCGCGATTTGGTGTGAATTGACCCTAACACCAACTCAACAAGCGGTTGCGATGAATTGGGCCGGCGCGAGTTTTAAAATATTATTACAGAAATACATATATTATGTACCTATACATCATATGTTATATAATATACATATATGACCTAGACAGGATTCGAATCCGTGTGCACAGGCATATAGTTATGGCTAGCGGAATTACTAACCGTTCTAACGCACGAAACGATGTCACTTCACGGCTGTATTATGAGAGCGAGGGATACTCCCCCGGTACTTCCAGTCAGATTTGGCTGCAATGCAGCAATGGCACTAACTCTTACAAAAAAGGATTTAGTTTCACAAACAAAACTTTTTGTATGAACCCTTTGATTTTTTTGTACGACTACAACGAAAAATATTAATGAGTGTAATGTGTCCTGTCCATTCTTTCTAAGGTCTATGAATAGCGATCATCAAAATAATTATTCTATAACCAAGCATCAAATACATTGTGCCAATAAATGACGTAAATTTAGCGCCATCTATGAAAAAAATTGGCGCATTTGATCTGCAACATCATATTAGTATGCGGATTTGCCGTATGTCCAAAGAGTGGCGCTCAATTATTGAATGTTTAAATTATATTTAGTGGGCGTGGCTTAAACTTCATTTTCCCAAGGTCATTGACAACATTCAGCGCCTTAAATGTGTTACATAATAACTCACGGAATTCACTCCTTGTGTGGTGCGTATGCCATTGACCGGACCATCATAGTCCCTGGAGAAACTAACTATACAAGCTCCGCATCCAGCTTCTTTGCACATGTACTTAGTTCCTCGCAGCTCGAGAACTTTTCTGAGGTAATCCAGAAGCGTTGTTTGTGACGTCACTTCACCTCCAACTAGAATATTAGTTATTTATAAAGTAAAACTTCTGTATGCGCGCTTCACATGAGGAGTAAGCTGGCGAGTGCGTTACAAAAATCACACATCGAATGGAAGTCTTTCGAATTCAACACTCAAATTCGATTTATGTGAAACTTTTTTGTATTTAAAAAATAAATATCATATGACATGTTATGTCATTGTAACTACGGAATGAAAATCAATAATTAAGTTTTGCTTCAGTTGTATGCAAATTTTAATTTTTTAACAGTTCCAGAGCACACATTTTTTTATTATCAAGTCGTACATGAGTTTCATTGTTGATGTAGTGACTTGAAATTAAAAATGATCATTGAAAAAATATATTATTTGGGTAGTGTATTATTACATAACATAAATAAATAAAAACTAGTAAAAGGTAGTGCCACGCTGCGGCTGAATTGGGCGGCACGACCGGGGAGGTGGCTAACGCTTACACGACATGATTAAAGTGACAGCTGTGCTGTCGCGTTTCATGCGGAGAGAAAGTAGCAGGTGGCTCATTTAGAAGAGAAGAGGATGGAGGGCAACGCATCTACATAGCCTCTGTGCGAATGTCTATGGGAGGTGGTAGTCATGAAAATGACTACGAATGCTAGTTTGCTCCCTTATACTATGAAAACAAAAGCACCAGTTTCTAAAGTCGTATTTTTAATTAGACGAAGTCAACTGACGTTTACTGTGTTGTCAGTTTTTTATGAACTAAAAATAGTGTTGTGACAAATTGAATGTAAGAAAAAACTCCTGAATGAATGAAATTGCCTCGAATAGTTAGTATGCCGAACTGCCGATATCGGGTACGGGGTTCGAATTTTAGTCGTGCTTTGTACATACCAGCGAGTTTTTGACGACTATGTTCGTATAGTATCGAATATCGACTTATACTGAATAATGAAATGAAAAACATTTTCAATGTAGGTATTGAAAATGTTTTTCATTATTCATTATCATGTAGTGGAAACTATAGATGTATAAAACATAACAATTATAGGTAGATAAGTAATGAAAATAAAAAACATCGCTTATTAAATTTTATTTGTTTTTATTCATTATCTGAAAAAAAAATCATCACTATCACTTTCGGCGACAATAATTATAAATCTATCCGAAACATTATCGATCATTTGATCAAGATTCAAGACCATACATTTTGTCTTCTTCTTTAATTATGTGAGACACGCAGCTACTCCATTTTTCATGTGTGACATGTTGAAGTCCTTCTTCAAAAAGTTTTTTTACTTCTGCCATTTTGAATGTTTTATTGTTTCTTGCGACATATCCTTTAGCCTGCGACCATACCAACTCAATGGGATTGAGCTCACAGTGGTATGGGGGCAGACGTAAAACAATTATTCCATGCTGCGCTGCCATCTCATCCACAACATATTTGTCTGGATTTGTGTTGTGATTTGTTGTTTGTGCTGCCGTACTATGTCTATAAGAGTAGCTTTGACCATAGTTGCTTCAAATGAAATATTTTTGCTTGTTAGCCACTCTTGTATTCTTGGTTTAGTCCAAGACATAGAAGGCAGCGACTCTAGCTTCCTGGAGTGGTAGGGGGCATTATCCATCACTACCACGGAATTTGGTTTTAGTTTTGGCAAAACCTCACTAAACCACTTCTCGAAGTTATCGGCATTCATCTCCTGATGATAGTCTTCTTTATTTTTTGTGGCTTCAAATATTAACAAGCTGTCTTCCACAAATCCTTCTTCCCCGCCTATATGGCCGATAATAATTAGTCGTTTGCCCTTTCCTGAAGGCTGTTTTAAGCCTGTGGTCAAACCATCTAGGAATGCCTGGCGGGACGATAACACTGTCTGGTCAATCCGTGCCTTCTTCAGTGTATGACCTATAAGATAGTGAAAAATATTAATTAATTTATTGAAAGTATAATTTAATGTAATGAAGTAGGTAATGAAATTGAATTAATTGTGAATACTATAGATTATACCTAATTTAATTCTTCAATTAAATTATGAATTGAGAGTTATTCGAATGAGTGTGTATTTTATAATTAATAATGGTTCTCTCTTTTTTAAATTACAAGTAATGAATCGATAACAAAGAATTGAATTTTTGAATAAAGTATGATGATTAATATATATAAATCGAGGTACAGTATGTCATTAAATTGTTTAATAGGAAAGAGTTTTCTGCCAACAAACTACCATGCAGTTTGGCGGAAATATTAATGTATGAAATGTATGCTTTATATCGCAATAAATGATTCTTATTATTTTTATTATGTAAAGTAACAGAAAATTGTAATTACCTTCGTTGATCCAGGTTTCATCATGGTAATAAATATATCTTCCTTCCCATCGATACTCTTTTACGTCATCGTTATTACATTCATTCATTACGCATCACTATTACGTTAAACATTGCAACATTAATTTACAAAGTGACATTAGCCATTGTCAGTTGGCTTCGTCTAATTAAAAATACGACTTTAAATACATTTTTTTATTAATTTAAGCAGAATCCAAAATTCTTCAACGTGACAAACATGTTAATCAAAATACTTATAAAACCAACTTAGCTGCATAATGATATCATAAATACACTAGTTGGTGCCTCCGACTTCGCGATAATATTTATAATCAAAGTGATTTGTTATTTTTGCTTGCAGTGAGCCGAAATTCCGATTTCCAGTAGAAATCAGCAATACTGCAGTAAAGTAGGTATTTAGTAGGCTTAGTATCTATACACCACAAAAAGTTTCATTCGAATCCTTCCAGTTGTTTCGGAAATAAGCCCGGACAAACAAACAGCAAAAAAATTTAAAAACTTTGAAGTGTTCTAACTTCTAATACCTACTATTTTAACATCGCCCCCAATTAGTTTTTCGTAAATATATTCAATGCACACACACGAATTTTACTGTTTTATTATAAATGTATAAATGAGCATTATCTTGATTGTGTTTCGGTACACTTAGGTTGTAATACAGTTTAAATTAATTTTATACAAAATATAATTAAATTATATTTATTTTATTAAATTTTGCGGCATGCTTTATGGTATTATCAAACAATTTCTACTTAAATCTATCGCGACCTAGATTTAATTCTAGGACACTAAGGATAACAAACAGTATATTTTATTACATTTAGTACAAATTCCTTTTTAAACATTGTGCTAATATTGGTCATGAAACTAACACGTAAAGCCTGCGCAGACGAGACATTTTTATCGGCGGACTTTTTTGTCCGATAAAATAGATCGCTTACTGTATCGAGTAACGCAAACGAGAGATTAAAAGTACGCGGTACTTTGAGTATATTTTTGTCCGCGGACAAAAATTGTCTGCGCAAGCCTAAAGACTTACAAAAATTCGATCACTATTACGAATTATTTTTATTTACCTGAATGCTTCACGCCGTTGACCGTAAACGTCACCCTGTCCATTTTAGACGCACAAGAAATGTTTTCTTTAGACGTTGAATTGACTCGGTCACCTTACGTCCAACACTGGCTCAGGAACTCCAACATTGTAACAAGCAAGTTTTACTTCATCGATCGCCTGCTATGATTATCTAATAAAAAGCGAGAAACAGAATACCTATGTATTAATTTTCAGGTTGCGTGTAAAGTTGTTTTTTTTTTGGTATGGGGGGGCTAACGAGCAGTCGGAGCCATTTTCATGACTATCGACGCCCATAGACATCCATATAGAAATTACACAGACGCGCTGCCCTCTTTTCTCCTTCCACTTCTATAGGCCACCGGCTACTTACACACCGCACGAAACGCGACAGCACAGCTGTCACTTCACGCCGGTCTAGTGTAAGCGAGAGGTACCTCCTGTGTCGTGCCGGCCCAATTCGGCTGCATGCAAGCATACACAGTGCTACTGCCTCTTACATTTTTATTGTGTTTGGTTTTGTTGGATATATAAGGACCTAGATTTTATTTTTTGTATACATTTGGGTGCACGAGAGTGCACTTGCCAAGACGTGCAAGCGAGGCTTAAGGGTCAAAGTGGTCAAGCCATGAATACTACTACTTTACTATAAAATTTGCGATGTCAGGACTTTTGAGTCTGGGCTAGTAGATATTAGGCTTGTCTAGAGACCTAATAACTTTTTGACTGTGCGATATTATGATTAGTTTTGGCAATATTTTTAATGTTTACAAGGTTGATACAAGCGCGAGGTATTAAATTAAACTGTACATTTAGTGGTTAGGGTCAAGTGTGGTTGCCGCTATCGATCCTGGCGACACAGGAGTAGCAGCTGCAGCGGTGGGAACGAGTGGTGAGCCAAAGCCTGTTTAAAAAAAAATATTATCTTTACATTATACAGATCAGAAAATTGATAATAAACTAGAACCAATAATATTATGTTTATCCAAAATACTTTTCATACACAATTTTGTGTACACGATTCTATGTAAAGGAAGAAATATCTACAATGCTTTCTTGTATTTCACAGAGGGGTACATTTCTGACCGCACTGGTCCGATGCGGTCATAATGTCGCAATTACACTTTCTCGTATTATCCTATAATTATATTCCTATATACTACAGTTTTTGGCTATTTAACTTGTTTGAAAAAGTATTTTCGTATACCTTTAATAGTTTCGGATTAACTGTAGGCACTTACAGTATATTTGGTTTAATTTAATGCCTTTCGCTTTTTCGATTCATCAATTTTGTAAAGTAAAATATTTATGCATTTTTATTGACGGTTTATGGTGCACACACACAAGTGAAATGCATACATAAGTAGATGCCAAGAAAATGTTCTCACATATGGTAAGATGGGCGCCCACGGTTGATAGAAGTAAATAAATATCAGATTGGACAAAATGTTGGTGCTTTACCATCAAATTTCCGGCCAATGTTTCAATCGAGATAAATATACACAATAGTAATTTTTATAGCGTAAAGACGAAAACGATAATCAAAACCACTCGGTCGGTGTCTTACGAAGACCTCAATTATCCGCATACGTGCTGTCCTCCTTCAGACCAATACCAGGTGGTCAATTTATAAAGAAAAATATAAAAAGGACGCAGCCAGTTAATTTAAAAACCGACACTTAAACGCTCCATTGATCTGTTCCGGTTCACGAAATCATTAGTAATTTTGTTGTATGTTAATAATGCTAATAAACTTGTATGTTACTGAATTGATTGATTGTGTAAACGCATAAAACAATGTATTGATACTAATACTTGTAGAGAAATTCAATTTTTTCGTAAAACTAGCAAATAGTTTCATCGTATATTATGTATATGTCACCGTAAGATTGTAAAAACCGTAAAATTACAAAATAACTCGGAAGATTGTAAACTATCGGAAAATTGTGAACTGTACAAATCATTTACAATTTAACACATTATTTTTCGTTAGTTTATAATGTTCCCGGAGCGAACTGTAAAATTTACAGTTTACAATTTTCCGAGTTATTTTGTAATTTTACGGTTTTTACAATCTTACGGTGACATATATAAATAAGATGCTTCAGAAAAATACAGAGTTTTTAAAACACAAGCAAGATTTTAAGTTTTAGGAATGGATAGTTAACATAATTTAAAACAGCTTTTGTTCCAAGATTTTTAGAAATATGTTAGTTTTGTTCCGTACAAATATATAATTTAAGGATGTATGGATGAACCGGTAGTACAATTTTGAAGTTAAATAAGAAAATTTTAAAAATGCTAATTTGCTAGCAATATTTGATTTCGTTATGGTTAGTGGATTTGGTCTTCTCCGGTACTTAGAATATACTATGTCCTTCTACATTCGCACACGTGGTGACGAATTCATTACATTTTCGGGGAAAAGTCCTGCGCAACAGTGTAACTTCGTATATGTCGCGCCGGACATATAGGTACACGTATAACTTCTACTACCGCTCATAAATATAGACCTCTTGTAATGAAACTAAACGAGCGAGTCCGCGACAGCCACCGATGTCCAATAGACGCCGCACACAATAGGAGCAGTTACAATATTATTAGAGGAAACTAACTAGTAGTAGTAGTAGTAGTAGTAGTAACTAGCCTACCAACAGCTACCTCTCGCTTACACGATAATGGTGCAGTGTGTAAGTAGCCGGTGGTCCATGGAGGTCAGTATTAAACCCTATGCGGATGATGCTGTCAGTTGTCAAGGAAAATGTTTATACTATAAAAAGTATATTAATAAGCACCGAATAAGCATGCTCCAAGATGATAAGCATGCGGGCTTGCACCATGCTGCAGCTGAGCTACAAATATATTTAATTTAAGCCATAATTCACTTCACTGGAGGTGTTCGGATGCCTTAGAAATGAAACTTACATTTTTCACCGTCACACATTTCAACTTCTGAGCTCTCAGCGCGAAGAAAGTTCAAATCGGCTTTGCTGTCTTTAAATTAATATAATATGGATGCACTATTTTATAAGTTATTTTATAAATTGAATGAATAAACATAATATTGGTCACTATTTTATAGATAGGTGTTAACGGTCTGTCGGAGAATTTGGTTGACCTCTAACGACTATATATCAAATAATAATCAAAATACAGATAGTATTTCTTTTTCTATTCTCTTGACTCAAAACCCAAATGAAATCGACCGGACCCAGTACATTAAAAACTTAAAAAAACATTTCAAATTAATTTATTGAGTTGTCAAAAGTCGTACAACAAATGTTCAAAATGCTCGCTATTTATATCTGAGAGATTGCTGGTGTTCCAAATAACCCTGTATGATGTAATTTATTAGTAATAAAGCCTATGATAATGTAGATATATGTTAGAGAAAAAATATAAAAATACATTCACTAGTTTCAGAGTCAATTCAATACAAACACAAAATATATTTTCTCTTTATAATAATATTGTCGATTGATTAATGATTAACCAGGCTGGCGAAATGGTACAGGTCTCAGATAAGCGGTGCATGTTGCGCCAGGGTTTGCGGGTTCGAATCCCGCCTTGGTCATGGATGCTCATGTATGTGTTATATATATTTCTATAATTGAAATCTAAAATATTTAAAATTTCTTAAATTTATAAAACATATTAATGAAATATATTTCCGTTGTCTAGCACCCGCAACACCTTACGGTACTTAGCACAGGGCCAGGCTAACGTGGTGTGATATTATGTCCACATATTATTATTACTAACAAGAAATATTTATTTTACCTCAATGTAGAACTTAATGATTTAACGTTAAAAATTCGTAGTCAGTTCATTTGAATTAAACAAAAAAGTATTTAACACATTCGCTGCTGGTCGAAGATATAAAATACTGGAGGTGCTGAGCTGGTTGTACGGGCCAACAACAAAGAACATAGTGTTTAGATAGCAGTGGAAGCAACATAGTACCTAGTACCTACCTCTTTCTAATAAATAAATAAATAAATATTTGGATCAATCATCAATTATAAAGTAAATGTAACAGTTAAGATACTCTTTTGAATGAAACAAACTGTGTTTAGATTGTATAACACAACAGTATGTATAAACAGAACAGTTTTGTAAGAGTAGTGCCACGCTGCATGCTTGCATGCAGCTGAATTGGGCCGGCACGATCGGGGAGGTACCTCTACTATACACGAGACCGGCGTGAAGTGACAGCTGTGCTGTCGCGTTTCCGGTTAGCCGGAGGCCCACGGTGGGACGAATAAAGGAGGGCAACGAATCTGAAAGTAAGCAGATGTCTATGGGCGTCGGTAGTCATAAAAATGGCTTTGCCCCCATAAACAAATAAAAAAAAAATAAAAAAAAGAAAAATACAACATGAACCAGTGTAGTGGTTTTTCATTAGTTACTTAACAAGCTGGCACGAAAGTACCCAACTACTTGTATTGGAAAAATAAATGGTCTGTATTGGAAACACGCAATGGAAAAATACACAAAACGAAATGAACTTGTGCCTCAATATTAGATATTGTAGGGAGTTCAATTATCGTGTTTCGAATGTGAAACATCTAATGCGGCCTGTGATTACGTTTTATTACTTTTTTTTTATTTGTGTAAGTAGCCGGTGGCCCATGGAGGTGTGAAGGGGAAGGAGGGCAGTGCACCTGTAAGTGTACGTGTAAGAGAGAGGTACCTCCCCGGTCGTGCCGGCCCAAATCGGCTGCGTGCAAGCATGCAATGTTGCACTACCTCTTATTGACTTAGGGCTCCCGCACACGGGCCACTGGCCACAACCACAAAACGCCGCCACTGGCATATTT
>LUGF01045083.1:11652-22942 GCA_001625245.1 Calycopis cecrops
TGTTCTGCGAAAGATTAATAAAATTTATAAAAAAGGAGCACATAATATGGACAAATCTGGGCCACCAGCAGGAAACGCGACAGCACAGCTGTCACTTTACGCCAGTCTCGTGTAAGCAACTATCATAAAAACAGAGTAGTTATAGTACTGCTCAGTTATCAAATTCGTCGCCGAGGAATGGATTTGGCAACCGTAAAATTAGCAACAAGTAGAGGCAGTGGTTTTGCAACGCAACGCGTACTACGTTACTTACATAAATGTTGACATCCATAGAGATTTAATAAAACAGATAATTATAAAATTATGTGGAATTTTGCCGAACTGTTAAAACCTTACGGTTTTATATTATAATTTGGATTATTACTCACCTATATAATTAGTAAAATTTGAATTCTTCCTGCCTAGTTGCTGCATTTAAACATATTTTTTCGACAGTGTAAGGTCCATCTATAATATAAGAAATTATTGTTAGTTAATTTATTATTCATTTTATCTAAGTACAAAATATATAGAATAGTAAATAAAGTATACTGACCGATTTCATACCACACCGTACTAGGAATGCCAGCGTCTGTCCTGGCCGCCGTAATGGCTTCCCTCAAACTTAATGCTATTCCTACGCCCATACATGTAGCTGGCTCTCCGGTGGCTGTTGAAATATAAATAATTTGTTTACTTTCATATATTACTGGCGGACGCCCTCAACTTCGTTTAGGTGAATCCGTTTTTTACCGCAGTCAGTTAAAAGGGCCATTGCCTTCCGCGCTAAATGAAATTACTAACGCTGAAAGAATTTTTTAAATCGGACCGGCAGTTCCAGAGACTAGCGAAACAAACAAACAAACTCTTCAGCTTTATTTTATGAGTATTAAATACAACATCATATATTTATATTTAATTCGCGGTACCTTTTTAAAGGACATATTATTGAAGTCAGTTCCAACAGTATACGCCGTAGCACGGCTGCTTGGAGCTGATAAACCTGCTATTGACACCGAATTCAAGCATATTATAATGTAATTACTCAAAATCGTATCACCTGGCGCAGTGGTAAGACAGCACGGGTAGCTCGAGCATGTCGCACCACCTGGATAGCGTAAGTAAAGGTTCCCCTGCGTTACCAAAAAAAGGGATCGAGGGTTCGACTTCCACTCAGGTAATTGTTTGTTAGTACCCGTAAATCAAGTCCTTGCTGTACTTGGAACGAGTGTGCAAGTCCACTGGAAAAAATATGCAATTTAATCTGCTTTTAAGTTATTGCGAAAAGTATTTTTTTTAAATCAGTTTAATTTTTATTTAAATACCTTTTGCACCAAGTATACTTGGAGTACTATAAAACCCTTTGCGGAAATAGATCCTGAAATCTTGTGGTATGTCTCTCGCTTGTGGTACGTGGTACTCCCACGTGCGGTCCGTTAAGGCCTCTCCAGTTTGAGGATCATACACCATTTCCTCTACTGTCCAATAGCCTACTCCCATGATAAAAGCTCCTTCCACCTTTGGACAAAAAATATTATTACTCAGGGGACACACAAAAGTTTAAATAACAGATCGAATTGTGAAGTAAAATATATAATATATATTTTACTTCACATTCGAATTGTGAAGTAAAATATATAATATATATTTTACTTCACAATATACGTATATTATACGCATTATATAAAGTTATTGAAAATTTTAAAACAATACTTACGCATTATTTATTCTATTACTCTTAGAAAAATATTTCAAGTGTATTATTGTGACAATAATAAAAGCACATTTACCTGTCCAATATCGAGATAGGGATTGACACTGTGGCCTACGTCTTCCATCAGATCCACTCTAATAATTTCATGTTCTCCAGTCAATACATCGATTCCTACTTCAGATAATGTCACTCCATATATTTGATACTGTTGCATATCAGTTGAATTAACAAATCCATGTGTTTGCAAATCTATATCTGCGGTAAAAGCTGTTTTTATGAGAACTTCCTAAGTAGGATTACCTACAATGGCTCTAATTGGAGCCAATCTTCTTAACAATTCCACACAACACCTTTGAACACCAATTCCCACATTTTGTGTTGTAATACTTCCTCCAGTAGGAAAACAATTTGGTGCTATGACGGTGTCGTTTGGTTTTATTTGAATTTTCTTTACTGGAATATTCAAATAAAAAGCGGCTATTTGAATCGCTTTAGTATTTACTCCTTGACCAATTTCTATACCACCTTGGGTTATTACTACCGTGCCACCTTCATGATAAACAGTTTGATTTACGTCTAGATAAGGAGGTCCAATTGGTGTCCACTTCAGGAAAGTAAATCTAAGTCCTCGTTTCTTTCATCTATTTTCTTTATTGAATTTATGAACTTCCACCCTCCTTCTATCGTATTCACCCCTTTTTCTGACGAAATCTGTCATTTCCTGGATAGCATTATGTTCAATTCTGTCTAAATTAACTAAACGCACATCCAAAGGGTCCAATGCCAATTCGTAAGCTATTTGCTCCATTATCATTTCAGCCATATTGATATTTTCCAAAGATCCTAAAAAAATGATGAAATGATGAAAAAAATGTAGCATATAGTTGTATCGAATAAAGTTTTCTGTGGTTTAAAAATTATTAGTTTATTACATAAATATTAGTTTAAGTAGTATCAAACAATTTAACTTGTCAGAATCACATTTTCTCACCGGGGGCTCGACACCAGGAGTGAAAAATTGTGCTAACATAAATAAATTATTTCATATCAAAACTCACTTCAAGAGTAATATTGAAAACCATGCGCATATACGGACCGATAAACAGGGACACCACCGACCCCAAGGGCGTGAATGGCGTCCTTGAGGTTGGTGATGTCCGTATCAAAAGACCGCAACACCAACACTTTATACTATAGAAGAAAAACTGATTATTTCCTGAGGGCCATCAAGTAAGGGCCTTCTATGAGAGTCCAATCAGGACATACGTGCCTTAATTAGCCTTAGAGATTATTACAAAAGAATTCACTTTTTGCTTGTATTTACAAGCAAAAAGAAAAAAAGTGAATTCTTTTGTAATATATTAGTTAATAGGTAGAATTAGTTGAAACATTGTAATTTACTTACTCTATGCTAGTATTTTGATATATATTTCAGTCAGTACTTGAATACTTTTATCTAACGTTACCGAATACGTATAACATTTTTACTGATCCCGGGTGGAAAAGGTCCACTTTCGCCGCGCTGCGCTAAACTAAAATTTCGTGTTCAGTAATTTAGAAAATTAATACACGCACCTCCTCAATAAAAACTTAGATCACATTTGTTGACCTCAGCTACACTTTGGTCGAGAAGTGACCTGAGACATTTCTTACTTTCCTGCCCTCGGTACTCGCACTATACTAATTAGTCACCGCGAAACTTTCAGTTTGCGTAGTCATTTTATTTTTAAAAAATCCATACCTATGACAGGTTTTGTTTTGATTTAATTTAAATAAGTCGATTAGTATACATAACTTAATGACATTATGTCGATAAAAAGCGCTTTATTTAGTTTAGATATATTTATTTGTTTGGATTAAATAAAATTATAATTAAGAATTTTCTTTATTTTTCTGTGTATTTACTGGTGGAGCTGTTCGAAATGAGATCTTAATCGATTTTTATGTCTATCTATCGTCCTATACCGCTGGGACTATCGCTGGAACAAAGTTGAGCTTACACCTTTAATACACGTATATAAGAAGATTACCTGAATGTTTCACTCCGTTAACAATAAAAGTCACCCAGCTGTCCATTTCTCTAACCAAGCAAGACTCTGAAGCTCTTACAACAGATTATAACCAAAAAGACTCGGTGTAGTTATACACCCTAAACGTATTACTATTGTTGGATATATAATTATCGAAACTTCAGTACGGTTCACAAAATAATTGTTCAAAAAAAATATTTAAATTAAAGTTAATTGCTCAATATAAGAAGAAATATGGTGCACTAGAGTGGATGTATGCTGAGTACCACAGGAATCGGGAGCTGGCAATATAGGTTAGAGGGACGATGATTATCTCGGGACCACGATAAACTATTTTCGCCTTCTGGACAGTCGGTGGACTTTTAAAAGTCGTTTTGTCTGTTGCAAAGGGTGTCGAAATCCTCAGCAGTTCTAATTTGAATTTTTCCCAATATTAGGTAGGCAAGTTAGTTACTGAAAGTTATTTCTTGGCTTGAACTGCTCAATAGTAATAATGTATAGGGCACCAGTTTGGGCAGAAGTAAGGACCTCACAAACTGGATATACTGTGTAAGCTTCAACTAATCATGGTTATTCAGACGGTCTGCAGAGACAGGACTTTCACAGGACTCGGATGGTGCGCTCAAGCAGAGCGCTGTCATTCCATTTCACATAGATTTGATAAGGGAGCATGGCGCAGACTTGGAACGCGGTTGATTGTTTTCGTAATTAGTAGTGCAAGGTAAGAGTGAGGCGAATAGGCTAAGAGAGGTCACTAACCAGGTCCTTGAGAGGAAGACGAAAGCGACATAACCAAATCCTGCGTTATACGACATAACCGACCACTTAAGAAAACCCGAGTTGTCAACATACTTTAGAAACAAATGCATGCCAAAAAACAATAATGGCATCCGCTGGTGGAGTCCCGGTCGTATGATACCGCTCTCCCATAACATAAGAGCACACCTCAAGAGAAACACCGCTTCGGTTTAGTGGGCAAGAGAGAGTTATCCTGCCCAACCTGGAGACAATCCAAGAGAAGAAAGGAGGACAATACATCTGTATAAACTCTATACGAAATTCTATGAGCGTCATTTGTCATGAAAATAGCTATATATGCTCTTTTGTTCTCCTAACTTACTATAAAATATATATAATATGTATCTATCTCTCTCCTTTTCTCTGTCTATTATATTCATTAACTTATATGTCCCTCTCAACTTCCATTCGCTTCGCCCGATCACACTTTTCGTAACGTTCTCTCAGGCAACTCCCACTTACTCCTTAAGTCAAGCGGACGTAAAGAAGTCTTACTTGAAAAGATTACGAAAATATCAATTCGATTTGCCAATACAAACTATTACCTATTGAATAAAATATGATTGAATATGTTAAGTAAAAGGATGGGTGTGTTGCAGCTATTGCAGGATGTGAGTTAACTATAGTGTAGATAATTAAACCCTTTATATTGTGTATTTACTGGATTTTATAATTGCCCATTTAATATTATTCAACAACTAGTAATAGGAAACCAATATTATGTTAAAACTCATTTATCAGCCTCTACCGATACTAGGTTGAGTGCGGTGAGGTGGAAACCTGTGGTGTGTTTATCAAGAAGTAATGGAACATTTTCCGCTTAGGAATGTCCTAAGCTCAAAATGCGGTAGAATCATTGACAAAGTACAGATATTATATTAACATATTTTGCATAAACTTTTTTTTTTCATAAAAATATTTTGTTTGTTGGTTGAGAAAAGATCATGATTTTTTTATAGATAGGAATATAAAAAAGGGTGCGTGTACTTATGTACGCGCGTGAGAAGTTATACTTAATTCAATGAATTAAAATTGAATATAATATTAAATTTATTTATTTACTTTTAAAATAATGTTATTTAACATTGTAATCCCTGATATCATAACTAGCGTGATATGTGTTTGATGCAGCTAGAAAAAACTATTCGCTCACTAGATGGCGTTGTCACTGGGCTACATCGCGCTATCGTTTGTACGTCGCTAAGTAAGGAACTTCGTCAACTTACTTAGAAGTACAAAAAATCTTAAAATTTCACTCTCATCAATTTTTCGTAATGCGCCTAAAGAAGTATAACTTCTATAAAGAGCAGAATATCTCGTGGCTAATGTTTGTCATTATCATAGAAATAAATATCTCTATAGGTCATCAATCATCATTATAAAAAACAGCATAATATATTCGAGGTTTAATTTTGTGGAAAACAGAGTGAAGTATCCCAAATATCACGATCCTCAATCCTCCCTCAACCTAGCCTATTTATACAACCTTAATCACAACCGTATTTTTATTGTTTTAGAATACAAGAACTATTGAGTGGCCAGTGGATTACCAGATAAACTTCCGCTCTCATTCAACTGACATTAATATTTTCATTTACACATGTTTCATAAATTGTAAATTATAGTTTTAATTCGATTTAATTTTCTTTAATTTAATTCAAAAGATTATTATGGGATTTAAAAATGCTGGGCAAGATTGAATATGCATTATAGTTTCATTGTTATTGCTGATGTAATTTACTAGGCACAGCCTTCTATTATTTTTTATAAAATGGCTCAAAATACATTATCTATATAAATAAAGTATGGAATTACTTTATTTATATAGATAATGTATTTTGAGCCATTTTATCAACAGACAGAACAAGTTTTAGGACAGTTACAGGGATAACGTTAGATGAAATATCTAGTAACATATCTAACTTTTTTTTTTATTTATCCTACTAATATTATAAATGCGAAAGTTTGTGTGTTTGTTACTCTTTCACACAAAAACTACTGAACGGATTTTCATGAAACTTTACAGTAATATGGCTTTCATAAATTTTATCAGAATAACATAAGTTAAAATTTAAAGGGATTTTTGAAGTCCGAAATCCACGCGGGCGAACCCGCGGGCGGAAGCTAGTAAGTTAATATTATTAGCTTTTAGAAGTTTACAGATGGGGTGTGAACAGAAGACATTAAGTAATGGAGATTAACAGGGCGGGTTACTCTTGGGGACAATAAGTCATACAAAGCTACTGACATTAAGGGACAGTGGAGGAAGATATGATCAATGGTCCCTAGTCCATTTTATAATCTCAGAGACTTAATTGACATTAGCAACCTTACAAGGTTTTTGCGATTGATATAATAGAAGTAGTGTTATCGTAGTTTGACCGCTATGCTCTCGCGTTTCGTGCTGTGTGTAAGTAGTCCATGGAGGTGGGAGGAGGAAGGAGGGCAATCAGTATAACCTCTGTGAGGAAGTCTATGGGCGTCAGTAGTCTTATTATTAGTAGTATTGTTAATTTTTTTGCTCCCGATTTTTATAAAACGTAAATTAATGTCCATTTTTAAAACGAATAGTCATTTTTTAAATTGCAACCATAATTTTGCAACAATAAAAATCTTAGGAATCACATTTATATAAAAATACATTTAAAACTAGACTACGAAACTACCTCATGAAAGAATAGGAGAACCATTAAGCCACACGACCAGGCCAGCCTATCCACACCTATATTTATTTTCGAAATTTTATTTAATCATTGTCACATTTTAATTCATTTATAAATACTAGCAATTAACAATCATACGGAGATAAATTAATAGTTAAATACAGGGTTTTTTTTTCTAACGATAGATTATAAAAAATATATATTATATTATATTATTTGACACAAATGTAAGTAATGTATTTTTATGCTGAAACATACACACATGCACACACACACACACACATAATTTCACTGGTTAAGTGCCCTCTCGTCGTAAAGGGCAGTAACTGAAAACCAGTGGATCTAGCTCATGCTGGATCATATGCACTGAGTTACTTACCCATTTGCGTCGCTGCAGCACATAAATACACAATATGAATACGCATTGTGTTGAGACCTAATTTTTTATGTATTATCAATTTCTCTTTAAATTTTTTGTTTTGTAATTGTGCTGTATGATTGCAAATAAAGTTTTATCTATCTATCTATCTATCACATTTAACGCTGTTACTCAGATCTTCCTTATCCTTTACACCTTTCTGACATTGCAATCTTCTTCATCTTCTATGTGTCAATGGCACCAATATAATAGCACAACACCATAAAACAATATATAGTGTTGTACCACTATTGGAAAACAATAATCGTTTTTTGTAAGTCACGAAGAAAAAATGTGATTCGGTTCATTTAAAGCGAATATTATTTGTACTTAATATCTACTTAGTTGTCTAGTCTGTACAGAAATGGCTGTCGGTGACATGTCGAACTAAATAGGCGAGTGAAGCGAGCCCACACTATCCCACTGCCAGCACATTTTTGTGGCACACTTTACGGAAAAACTATAGGACCTTAGAAAGAGTTTATATCAGTCCAATAACTGATAAGAGTCTGCGCCACAGAGCGTTATCATTTAAAAACTATAATAACGACTTATCTTCTCTCTAGTTCATTATTGGGATGGGCAGACAAGTTATGAAAGTGAAGTACTCTTTGCTTATCCCAATACTTAAAAACAGTCCTCATAAAACACTCTTCTTTCCTTCGTAGCGTTTATTGATCTTCGTCGCTCCGTGTTCAATGTAATGTGTATCTCGCTTCTCTTAATAAATAACATAAAAAATAACAGTTCCAAAAATAACAGTACCATATCATCACATCTATAAGATGATCTATTTGGTACATCGAAACAATGTTTGTGAAGTTTTTTCATGGTATGGTCGTTCATTATTGTAGGGATTATGTACATATAATGACGAATTATAATGTTAACAACAAGAAGAAAAACAAAAACATAGACGTTTAAGTGACATTCCAATGACACAAGCGTCTATTTTCTTTTTATCACAGCTGGATTAGGCCAATTTGCATTCCCATGGATCTCACTATTTGTAGCGAAAAGTTATATTTTTATGTGCCAGTGATCCGAGGTTTTTTCTGCACTCACACGGCTTCTATTAAGGGCGTCACAGACCAAAGATGCGGTAAGATATCTGTATTTGCGCAGATATCTATCCATATCGCTCTCTAGTATAAAGTCAAGGGGCACCGCACGTCAGTCAAGCATCTGTCAGCACCGACATAATATATTGAAGGATGATTTTATACGCAAATGAAGTCTTATCGTATCTGCTTAGTGTGTGACGCCCTTTACTCGTAGCACGAAGATATTATACAGCCTGTCACCTTTCTTAATAATCTATATATATAAAACTCAAACGTGACATAGCCATCTATCAACGCACAGCCCAAACCACTGGACGGATCAAGCTGAAATTTGGCATCCAGGTAGATGTTAAAGGATTTTTAGAAATTCAATCCCTAAGGGGGTGAAATAGGGTGTTGAAGTTTATATGGATTTCGCGGTTGAAACCGCGGGGCACAGCCAGTTGGTCTATATAACATTGAATCGGCACGTTTAACCAAACAAACTCTTTTGCCGTATAATATAAGAAATGTTCAGGCTATATTACACAATATAAGTAATTCATGGCATTAATGACAGTATCCGTGGTCTGTGCACCACGGATACTGTCATATCATAGACGGGCTTCACCTGGCTACTCTCTACTTCTTGGCTTATTTAAGTCATTGCAATCTTGTACTGTCTCCCTCTTTGATAAGGGAGGGAAATTGAAATTACTTCCTACTCCTCCTACTTTCTTCTGATTAAATTCGTTGCGGGTCCCAAGACAGATTTAGCTTTTCCCTCGGGCTCCCTGCGATCATATCAAATAAATAAATAATAAATAAATAGATAATGATTTATTTGCGAAAAATACACTGCAGCAAGAAATAACGTTTACATCAAAACATGAACAATAATAAAGCAGACATAAATTAAGCATAAAATAAAAGTTTATAAACCAAGTAGGTAAACATTAGTCAATAACTTTCTTAAGGTAGCAGCGCACTCAACAAAAAGGTGAGACCTCAGCTAAAGGTAGGATTAATTTTATCAAGTGGTCAAGTGTGGTTGCCGCTGTCGATCCTGGCGACACAGGAGTAGCAGCGGTGGGAACGAGTGCTGTGCCAAAGGCCGTTAAAAAAAAATAATGACAATATCCACTTTGATGATTTCCATTTGTAGTAAAGTGGTTTGCTATGTATGTTGGCAGTTATCAAACAACGAATTATAAGCATGGTTTTTTGGTCCAAGTAGGCTGA
The DNA here is from genome assembly GCA_001625245.1 of Calycopis cecrops. Lineage (NCBI taxonomy): Eukaryota > Metazoa > Arthropoda > Insecta > Lepidoptera > Lycaenidae > Calycopis > Calycopis cecrops. Next base: position 21,540 of record LUGF01045083.1, read on the forward strand.
AATAAAGAAGAACACATAAAAAAGTGCATTGAAAAATTTCAAAATAAAAAGGTTAGAAAAAAACATTGCAGGAATATAAAATGTAAAAAAAATTTGCAACGTTGCCGAAATTTTTTAAAATAACTTTGATTAGAAATTGTTATAATTTCAAGGATTACTTACCTGATTAGTAAAATTTGAACTGCTCCTTCTTAGTTGCTGTATTTAAACACACTTTTTCGACAGTGTAAGGTCCATCTATATAAAGTTAAATTACCGTTACTTCGTTAATCTTTTCTCAACTAGGCACAATATAATATTATAGTATACTGACCGATTTCATACCACACCGTACTGGGAATGCCAGCGTCTGTCCTGGCCGCCGTAATGGCCTCCCTCAAACTTAATGCTATTCCTACGCCCATACAGGTAGCTGGCTCTCCAGTGGCTGGTTGAAATATGAGACATATTTTAGTTATTTTCATATATCATAATTTTTATATTTAATGAGTGATACTACATAAAATGACATATTATGATTAAAAACGTTGTACGCTGTTGCACAGATGCTTTCATATAGCAGAAGCAGACAAACCCACCTTTGCCTAGGTACCGACTTTAAACATATTATTGTTAATACCACATGTGAAAACTAGTTTTGCCAAAAAATTCCCTCGTTATATTCACGTCTCTGTTTACAACTCTATTGCGAGGATGTGCTGTCTCAAAGATTGTCCCATGAGGGAAGCTAAGTTGTTGGTAGCACAGTTGCTTACCTCTCTAGATTACGACCAGACGGAATCACTGATCTCAAACAGATATAACATACACATTAGTATTATTTCACTTACTTTTTAATTTTATAATTATAGGTACATACACATTAGTATTACAAAATACACTACACCTCACGCACTCCGACTCTGACATGTTGTCCGTGTCCGAGTCATTTATTTTTACTAGATACTAAGTCGGTCTTTTACCATAAAATCATAATAAGTTAGTTTTAGTTTGGTGAGATAATAATATTTTCATTTTTCATTTTCATTTTTTCATTTTAATAAAAATTTTATTGAGGTCCGGCTGGAGCAGTGATAGTATACCTCGGGCAGGTTGAGCATGTTGCTCTAAGGTTTGCGGCTTGGAATCCCTTCCAGGTAATGGATGTTTATCCTAATATATCTATTTCTATAATCAAAATCTTACATGAATAAAACTTTTTTTTATAGTATAAAGAGGCAAGCGAGCAATCGGAGCCATGTTTATGATTACTGTGTAGAAGAAAAAATTTTTTTTTATCTATTTTTAAGTTTTACCGCAAAGCAATATTAATTGAAGGCGTTTTAATTCTTATTTGATTACCTTTAGCACCAAGCACTCTTGGAGTACTATAAGACCCTTTGCGGAAATAGATCCTGAAATCT
>LUGF01045083.1:23123-44173 GCA_001625245.1 Calycopis cecrops
TTATGCTATTATTATCGTGGCCGAGGCATGATGAACCCTATTATATCTACGCATCATGCAACGTTGATAAAAGCGAGAGGCACAAAATGAAACTACGTATACTATAAGTACCTACGGTTCATCCGAAACTATTAAAAAAATTGCGAGAAATATACGAAAATACTTTTTTCAAAGAATGCCTTAATAATTAAAAGAAAATGGACATTGTCCTGTGGACTGACCTGTCGTGACCTGCTTAACGATTCTGAAAGCATTTGTACCTACACAGCGAGCGGCAACCTCGCACGAGGTAATAACCCTACTCAGCTGGCCTCGCGCTCAGCTGATGTGAAACAGCGTGTACGAAGGTAGAAAAAACTTTAAAAAGTTTCTGTGGCTAAGCTATTGTACTGATTGATCCGATTTTTGATGTATAGCCTGAAAATGATACACTAAATATGTGGTTTCAATTAATGCTCCTCAATTTTATCAAGATCGTATATAGTAAATAAGAATTAAATATAAAATACTTGTTGCGAAATATATTGTATTAGCGTCAATATTCGAAATCTACTAGATTAATAGTTTTTAAGATTGTAAAGCAACACACATCTTAATGTTTATACACAGAAACAAACGAGAATCAATATTTTTATATAATTTATTATAATAATAATCAAAAATAAACACAACCTGTCCAACATCGAGATAGGGATTGACACTGCGGCCTACGTCTTCCATCAGATCCACTCTAATGATTTCATGTTCTCCAGTCAATACATCGATCTCTACTTCAGATAATGTCACTCCATATATTTGATACTGTTGAGTATCAGCTGCATTGACAAATCCATGTGTTTGCAAATCTATATCTGCGGTAAAAGCTGCTTTTATGAGAACTTCCCAAGTAGGATTACCTAAACTGGCTCTGATCGGAGCCAATCTCCTTAACAATTCCTCACAACACCTTTGGACACCAATTCCTACATTTTGTGTTGTAATACTTCCTCCAGTGACAAAACAATTTGGTGCTATGACGGTGTCGTTTGGTTTTATTTGAATTTTGTCTACTGGAATATTTAAATAAAAAGCGGCTATTTGTATGGCCTTGGTATTTACTCCTTGACCAATTTCTATACCACCATGGGTTATTACTACAGTACCACCTTCATGGTAAACAGCTAGGTTGACATCTAGATAAAGAGGTCCAACAGGTGTCCACTTCATGAAAGTAAACCTTAGTCCTCGTTTTTTCCATCGATTCTCTCTATTGAATTTATTAACTTCCTCCCTTCTTTTATCGTATTCACCTCTTTTTCTAATGAAATCTGTCATTTCCTGAATAGCATTATGTTGAGCTCTGTCTAAATTAGCTAGGCGCACATCTAATGGATCCATTCCCAACTCGTAAGCTATTTGCTCCAATACCATTTCAGCCATAGTAATATTTTCTAATGTCCCTAAAAAATACTGCAGATATTAATAAATTAATGTAGTATATAGTAGTAGTGAATAAATTTCTCCATGGATTATACGGGCATATATTATATGAGACATTTTCATGACTCACAGACATTTTAAAACATTTTAGTGGATAGAGTTATAAAATATAGAGTTATAAAAATATAATATATTAAGTAATATCGAAGAATAAAATTATAAAAAGCCAGAGATTGAAATATATATAACATCTTATATAATTCATATTATGAATGAGAATCGTGTACTGTATTCGTTACTACGGTGATGACTTGACAATGACCAGTCAGTAATTTATTATATAATATATATAAATTATAATTATCACCAAATCAATTAAGCTATAATATTTTATATTAAAAACTACAAATACTAATAATATATAGCCGGTGATTATGTTTTTTGAACGCGGTAATCTCTGGAACTACTAGTCCGATATAAAAGAACATTTTTAAAGGACTGCGGTAAAAAAATAGATGCACATAAACGAAGTTTCGGGCGTCCGATAGTACCTGTAAAATAAGTAACTAAATATGACAAAGGAAATGATAGAATTATTAATTTATAAATGTATTATATCAATTCAATAGATCATAATGATTATGATTAATAAAAAATATATTAATAACGTTTTCTTACCGGGGGATCGACACCATGAGTTAGAAGGTAAATCAGTTGTGGTATTATAGGTAGTGTAGTTCCAGGGTCCTCTGTCGTAGCAGTTGTAATATGCATCCATGCCATAAATCATAAAGTTTTCATTTGCAATGTAACCGTTGTCCGTGTATAGCGTAAAATTGAGATATTGTATAACGCCTCTGTCATTTACACCTGCCTAATATGTTTAAATAAATCATCAACATTAAAGTGATACATATACCGCAGTCGAATCAAATAAATCTCCGTATTACATTTCGGCTGGCCGTAATGTAATAGGCTGGCCGTATCAAAAAACAAGAATGCTTTATACTACGGCGGATATATATTTTAGTGGTAGTAGTGAATAAAAAGAAAACATTCAAATTTTTACATACTAATTGTATTGTAAATGTATGATATATATTTTCAAAGATAAATAAAATGCCAATTAACATCCTTCATGTTTGAAAAAATTAAATTTGATTTGAATTATAAAAAATATCTTAACTTCAAGCAATTGGAAGGCCTAATATTATAGCTCAAGTGAGATTTATGGAGGTACGTTTTATGATATGTAAAACTAACCTCAAAATCTACGGCATTAGGCAGTCTTTTTCCGACTGATCTCATATTCGTTCTCATGGACTGTATAAATCTACAAGGGCGGTTAAGTTTGTATACCACAAGGTTACACGCAACAGCTGCTTGAGTTTCTCTGGTAATTTTAATACCAAATGCACCACCAACACGTCGAACAAAGACATCAATTCTGGAACGATATCATCTAAACTTTAAACGTGTTTTTAATAGATATGCCTCTGATAACTGTCCTTTATTTTTTGTTTCTATTCTACAAGGTTGCTTTAAGCAAGAGGCGTTAAATGATTGAATGATTTGACACGTATATAGTGTATTATTTCCAGGCTTCACAAAAAAATCTGTTCAATTGAAGCAATAGTTTCGACACAGGATTTTTTTAGGTTTTTTCCCACTTCGTACATGCTATATCGTCAGCTGATCGCGAGCCCGGCTGCCTTTGGCGGCCGGGGTTGTTCACTCTGTGCGAGGTTGCCGCTCTCTGTAGCCGTCGGTACAAAGCATGATTACATTTTTTCGTTTTTAAATTCCTTTGAAAAAAGTATTTTCGGATACTTGTCGTAAGTTTTTTTAATAGTATCGGATTAACTGTAGGCACTTATAGTATACGTAGTTTCATTTAGTGCCTCTCGCTTTTATCAAACTTGTATAACTATTATTATTAAATTATGCAAAAAAATGTTGCAACGTTAAAAATTCTTCAAGCTTTACTTTTTGAAAAATTTATTTTATTTCAATTTACAATTGGTGTAAGTAATACATGTAAATTTGATTTTTAATTATTATAATTACTAGAATTTTAAAATCAATTTCTGTTACTTCATAGAAAGATTAAAATAATAATATGATCTCTACGATCATATTCTAAAAAATAAAAATAAATTGCGTATTTGTTTGCAGAAAGTAGTGATTTAAAAAACAGCTCACCTATTTGTGTCAATTTTCAAAGCTCTAGACGTCATTTCTTGAATGACATCAGGGCATTGTGAGGCAGCATGAACTCGTATTCCCTCTTCAGTTGGGTAAGTTACACATACCAGAGTTTCCATAGCGAAGTGGTATTGTTGGTAAATAGCTTTCTCACCAGTAATAACTCGCTGGACATTAGGTCCTACTCTGGTAGCTGGAATATTCATGTAGAACGTGGTTCTAGATTTATCCCGTTTTGCTTCTTTTACATCCACAACTGGCTTTCTCACATCACTATATGTTACGTGTACCAATTTAGATGCGATTTGAGCTAAACTTTCAGTTTCAGCTACAATAATACCCAATGGTTGGTTGAAATATTTAACTTCACCATTACATAAGATTTCTTCGTTTTTTGATGTAAAGATTAAGTATTTTACATCAATTGGCATAAAGCTATTGAGACCAGGTATATCAGCAGCAGTGTAAAATGCTATCACTCCGGGCCGTTCCTACAAATTATGATTGCTTAAACTAATTACTACTGTAGATTGTAATAGTATAAGTTCGCGTGATCAACATACTTTGTAGCTCAAAAAGGGAGCTAAGCTAACTCGTAGCGCCTCTTATATCACTGCTTGAGGAACCTAAAAATATGTACTACTAAATACAGGTTATTAGTACTTAAATAATTAATCCAAAAGAACCATTTTGTATCTACACTCTGGCAAGTGCGGCAAACGAGCGATCATGATGAACTGGTTAATATCAGCCTACGTCCATTAATTCCCACGTAATTATGGGAAAATTCGTTGTCGTGTTTTATCCCGTCTGGTCAATTCGCTGTAGGACACTCTCACACTTTACTGTACTATAGGAAACTTAGTGCAAGGTTTACAGCAAGGGCACTGTTTCCTAATATTGCTAGTTCATCAGGTAAGTTGTTGTCTTAAGAATCTGTTTGTATTTCGATAGAGGTGATTGATTATTAGCACACTATAATAAAAATTTGCAAACATACTTACTAAAGCTTTACTGGGATCTATTTTGACTATTTTACCCAAAGGCACGGTCGTCAGGACAAAACATGCGTAAACTTCATCTGGCAAAGTCGGAAGGTCTTCGGAATACTTTGCTTCACCAGCACATTGAATCTAAAAAACATTATCAGATATCTGTTAATTAATGTCTGTGAATTTGGAAATAGAATGTGTATATACAGCTAGGTATATACTTTATTTTTATAAAAGACGTATCTAGTTTATTAAATAAACGAAGGATAATTTAATATGAAATCGTTATTTCTCCATAAGCATTTGTCGCACTACTTATTTGTAACATTTTGTAAGTTTCTGGACATGGAGGCATGACATTATTTATCTATCAATTTAAACACAAAATATCAAGTTATTCTAGCTTTATACAAGATCAACTAACTATACACTAGTCGCTGAGGTCATTGATTGAGCAGATAAATTTGGACGATACGATCGAAAAGGTGTCTCTGGCTTAAACGATATCGAAGTAAAGCCGGTACTGTTATTAGGCAACGCATCTGTATGATCTTTATGCGGCTTGCCCTTTATAAACTATAAAAATATTCGAACATTTAAAACTTACCACACCTTCCACCTTAGGTATAGGAGCATTTATAGGATATGTGGTTGGATCCGTATCAAATTCTTGTTCTCCTCGAGATAATGGTCTGGATTCATGCAGCTTTGTAGCTCCAGTCGCATAGTATCGACTGACTAGTTTTTCTGGTGCCAGTGCCAAAAGGCCCTTTTATAAATTAACAAATTTAAAATTTGCCAAATCATTTAGCGCTTACTGAATAAGTAAGAGGTGCTCCATTGCAACCGAATAATTACAGTTGAGGATATATCAACTGGCCTAGTTCGTGTGCAACGGACTCCTCTCATTCAAATTATACCACTGTAAAATGAAGATTGTACCATAATCCATACATATAATAAAACTGTAGGAGATGTCATTATGTCTGTTTCTTGTACGGCTTTCACGCAAAACTACACGACGAATTTTGATGAAAATGTAATATATTATAGGCTACAATTTATCAATATTTATATAATGTTAAGGTCGGTATCGCAACTTGAAATAAATTGTTGTAGGGCAAAATAACGGATTGACAATTCGGCCACATAACATTACACGTTACCATGACAACGTATTTTCCAGTAATGACTTTTACAACGGCTGTCGGGTCAACTAGTATAGTAATAATAAAACTATTTGCAATCTCGACGTTTTAGCAGCTTGACAGCTGCCATGGTCATTGGTTTCAGTCAGAAACTGTCTACCTACTTACTATGTATGTAAGTAGTAACTGGCATTTAGTATGCCGACAGTTTTTAGGTCTCCTAGTTAATAAATAAAATACTTTTAATAAGTATATAGAGGAGGGTAATATAGAGTTTTTGCGATATCGAATTGAAAGTATATATCGATATTCAATAACGGATATTTATATGGGTGGTCGGTATCAGTAAACTATGTAGAGGTATATCGGCATATATTTTATACTCACTTTATAAAAAAGCGCCAAAGCTAATTGTCTACGATACTGTACCGATGGATTTGGTGGCATTGGAACTGTTACGAGATCTAACTCTCTGTTCAAAACATCCAACGCGCCTTGAAGTGTCTCGTTTGTGAACAGCATTCGGCCTTTAATATAGTTCTCAGTTTTAGCAGCCCTTGTAAATTTCGGCGACATGCCGCCATACGCAATTGTACAATCCAATACTTCTTTTGTTTTTCTGTCTAACTTATATAAGAAACCACAATTAACAAAGGCATGTGAGTTTTGAGCACGCGGCATTATCTGCAACACCGATGTTACAGATAAAAAAATATCTTTAAAAATCTTACGACAAAAACATGGATAAAAACATGTATACTGCCCTATATTCAGTACGTTTAAGATACTACATAGATGACTATGTAGGTAGATGCATTATGATAAGAATGAAAGAGAGTACAGATTTCTTAGGTAAACTTTGTTAAAAACAACAAAAAACTGTCATTGAAAAGTTGTGCAAATAAACAGTATAATATTTTAAGTATTCGAGATTTCCAAAAATAAATTGAGTTATTTGTATTAAAAGCTCATATTCTGTTTTATTTTAATATATCTGTGGATTTCTATACAGTAGTTAGTATAGCCCGTGGTAAATACCATAAGGACTTGTGTTGCGAGAACTGGACAAGCGAAATATATTTATTAAGGTTTTATATTTAATATGGTTATACATTTAAGGAAAGTGGAAGTGTGAAAGGTTAGCCGAAGATCGAGGCTAGTGGCATGACATGGGAGAGGCCGCCGTCCAACAGTGGACTGTAATAGGCTGATGATGATGATGATGATAATGATACATTTAAGATTTTTATTATAGAAATTTATATAATAAAACTGGTGGCCTTCCTGAAGGAGCTAAACTGGAAATGACATGTTAAAGTGAAGAAAGGTGAAAAGGCCCACCCACACGCAAAAAAGGCGCAAGTCCCGGAGTTGCGGAAAAGGCCCAGGACACAAGTAACAAGTAGATAAACATACATGACCTAGACAGGTTTAGAACCCGCGACCCCTGACGCAATATGCTACGCATATTCATGCTCTGTACCACTGCGTCAGCCGATCGTTATCTTAATAGTTATTACCTTAATATTTTTTTTAATCATACCTTATCCGTCCAAAGCCTATACTGATTATTCAGTGGAGGAAAAAGAATATTCCATATGACCTTTCCTGTCATATCTTCTTTAAGAAATCGATGCATAGGAATGATTTCTTGTAATCCTGGCCCGTGTACTATGTACAAAAGATAATGTGAGCATTAATAAAGGAAATATTCAGCAGATTGTAAATAATATTTACAAGAGTAAATAGTAAAAAGAGTGTGTAACTAGTATAATAAATAGCATGTATGTGTCTCACATATGGTAAGCTGAGCGCCTACAGTTGACAAGAGTAAAAAAATGTCTGACTGGAATTCAGGATGATGGTGCTTTACCATCAAGTTGCCGGCCAAAGTTCCAATCTGAAATAAATGAAATCAATATGTATCATAAAAACATTAATTATATTTAATTAATAATGCCAAAGAAAACGTGTTTAATTTAAAAAAAAATGCTATGAAAAATCTTAATAGCATTTTAGAGGTTAATAAATAAATTATAACCACAAAAGAACTTACATTTTTGACAGGTATATGGGCAACTAATTCTAAATGTTCATTGAGTATTTTTAAATAACTAAAATATTCCTCATCGCCGACTTCTTTAAATATTGCCATAACCCTTATCAGCGTGGTACCAGCCCGGACTACCAGATTTTGATCCATGTAATAACCTTTTAGTTCTTCTACGCCTGATATGTCAATTAATAATCTTGGGTATTCTAAAATCGGAACCACTCCTGCAAAACAGCAAATTTGCATGACAAAGACTTATAGGTGTAATAATTAGGATTCATCTTAAAATTATTTATTTCCATTATAAAATTGAATTTCAAAGATGAAACAAGTAGGAAACTGTCATTGTACTTAATTACCACTTTTAACAAAAATATTTTATAGCAGTAGAGCTTTGTTGTTGTTATTAGGAAAAATCTAAATAATCCTTACCTTTACCAGTATTTCCATTAATCAACATATAAGAATCGGTTCCCTTCATTAAAAATATGTCAAATATGTCGACTATTAATTCAACTCTATACCAATCTCTGTGATCATGAAGTTCTATATGAATCAATTTATTTGGTACTTCTTCTTTAGATACTAAATACCAGTCTTCGATTTCTAATCTACCTATACGAACTTTATCTTTCTTACATAGCTTCAAATCCTCTATATCCATTACAATACTTTTTGGTGCATCTGAGCCAAACTTTTTGAAAGCATCCATAATCGGTCTGTAGCCTGTACATCTACAAATATTGCTAGCCAGGTCTTTTTCTATTTCCAGCATTGTGCGAGGTTTGGTTTGCAATAAGCTGTTGATTACAAATGTTGTTTTAAATAAATATTAAAAAACCGGCCAAGTGCGAGTCGGACTCGCACACCGAGGGTTCCGTACCAACGAAAGGCTACGACATTTTTTACCAGAAAATAAAATAACTTGGTTTTTCATAGCGTTTGTATGAACGACAAAGTTGTATTTGCGTTTTTTGAATGTGTTATTTCTCAAAAACTAATAATGATATCTTGCTAATAGTTTTCATTGAGATCTACAGCATATATATTTTATAGATTTTTCACTCTCTTATTTTAAAAGTTAGAGGGGGGGGGGGGGCACTCATTTTTCCAATTTGGAAGCGTCTATCTTTCAAATGATTAATTTTGACGAAATATTGCTAATTGATCTTAATGTCATTTTCAAAGACCTATTCACAGACATCCCTCACATACAGCTTGGATGAAAAATTTTTTTTTTAGATTCAGTTCTATGTATGGAGTGGACACTTCATTTCTTAATTTATTTATTTCTATTCAAAATTCTAATAGCGGTTCACAGAATACATCAACCTACAAAGTTTCAACTACGACGGCCTAATACTTTCGGAAAAAAATGGCTGTGACATACGGACGGACAGACGGACGGACAGACATGACGAATCTATAAGGGTTCCGTTTTTTGCCATTTTGGCTACGGAACCCTAAAAATTGGTTTATAAATTAACATATTTAAATAGCTCATCGTTGATTCATTGAAATAAAAAAACCAACAACATAGAATCTGTTTTTCTCTCGATTTTTATAAGAATTATAAATTATAATTATAAGGTATATTCATGCAATACAAATTAGGAAGAAGTAGTGCCATGCTGCATAGGAGGAGGTAGTGCTATGCATTGTGCATGACACTACGTCCTCCTATGCAACGAAATTGGGCCGGCACGACCGGGGAAGTGCCTCTTGCTCACTTGATACGGGCATAAAGTGACAGCGTCGCTGTTGCGTTTCGTGCGGTTTGTGAGTAGCCGGTGGCCCATTAGGGGGGGGGAGAAAGGAGGGCAACGCATCTGCGTAACAATCGTGCAAATGGCCATAGGCGTCGGTAATCATCAAAAGGCATTTCGAGTTTGCCCCCTTAAGCTAAAAAAAATCAATTTGTTTATTATGGTTACGTTTTTAGCTCTTCGAACTTTCCTATTTTTTTAATTTATTCTTTTGAAATAATATAAAAATTGATAATCACCTGTACATAGCCATAACCCAGCCAGGGCTGCAGTAGCCACATTGCGATCCGTTGTCTTTAGCTAGCGTCACCTGCAGCGGATGGTACCCTTTTAGCCTGTTACCGATGTGCTCTATAGTATTTATTTCCCAGCCTTGACATGACGTTATTGACACCATACACTATAGAAATAAATAAAATATACAAACTCTATTACATATTGCATGGAGGGGATATGGAAGAGTCTAGTTTTTAGTAAGAATTAGTGTATCGCTGTATAGATGAAGCTAGAATCATATTTTTGATTTGACCGTAAATCGTAAATCTTCCATAAGGTAACCATCCAAAATGTGTTTAACGCATTTCAGTTTTGACGAGTGATACCCAAGTGAAAGTCAAGAATGGCACACACTTTACCTTTACGATTTAAAGAGTTATTTATAAGGACACTAACCAAATTTTAAAAGTAGGAATAAAAGTCAACTCAAGTGTATGCTTCAAACATTATATTATAATAATAATATTATCAGAATAATAACAAAAATAATAATATTTCCACGCGTTTTATTTTTTGCATAGAACAAACATATTTAATTTTTATTTTTTTTGTCCTTAATCGAATGTATTATCGATTCTAAACCAAATCTGAAAATTTGGCCCGTCTTCAATAAATAACTCTGTATATATACCAAGGCATATAATAACAAAAGGTAAAATCTGTATTTAAATATACCAAAGCTTTAAATGTGTGAATGTTGATCTTCTTTGAACTAACATAAAAGTAAGTCTCGATAGAATTGTAACCTAGGTTTATGCTAGAAAAATATATAATCAAATGTGGAAAAAAATATAATAAATAACATACAGAATTCACACCCTGCATGGTGCGTCTGCCATTCACTGAGTTCTCATATCCCCTAGAGAAACTAACTATACATGCTCCGCAACCAGCTTCTTTGCACATGTATTTAGTTCCTCGAAGATTGAGAACCTTTCTGATGTAGTCCAGAAGTGTTGTGTTTGAAGTCACTTCACCCCCAACTTTAAATAATAAATTTCATATTAAAACTCACTTCTAGAGTAATATTGAAAACGCCGACCCCGTCCCGCGCTTCCGCTCTTCCCCTCACTCGCCTGTTGCACTTTAATTTACTTCATTCTAATCACTTGTACTAAACGCAACAGCTAGACAGTATTAGACACACGTGCACTAATCACTTGTACTAAACGCAACAGCTAGACAGTATTAGACACACGTGCACTAATCACTTGTACTAAACGCAACAGCTAGACTTTATTAGACACACGTGCACTAATCACTTGTACTAAACGCAACAGCTAGACAGTATTAGACACACGTGCACTAATCACTTGTACTAAACGCAACAGCTAGATAGTATTAGACACACGTGCACTAATCAGCTAGACAGTATTAGACACGCGTGCACTAATCACTTGTACTAAACGCAACAGCTAGACAGTATGAGACACACGTGCACTAATCACTTCCACTATTCAGTTGCAGTTTTTACTAAATACTTAACACCTACACTCGCACTAATCAAAATGTAAACGGGCCTTAACATATCCCCTATATGTTAGGGCCCGTTCACATTTTGATACAGATAATAGGTTCACTCAGTTTTAGTTCACAAGTTTACGCCCATATCGTACGTATTATATACATATCAATTCTTAGCACCAAAGTTTGTACATCATCCGCGTGGATTATCCACATTATAATAGGCAGCGGATATATTACAAAAGAATTAACTTCTTGCATTTACAAAATTACTTGAAACATTTAATTTGTTTCCTCTATATTAGTAATTATGTTTTGCCTTAACCTAATATTGAGCATCAACTTTGCAATAATGTAACTATATATTAGATAGACATGTACAGTCACGAGTGATTATAGTATACTTATATAGTAGTACTTTGTCATAATTTGTATTATTGAAAGTTACTCGTGAAAGTACATTCCTACTATATGTACTACTTATATAAATATGTAAGTTACATTGTTGGCAAGTTCTATCAAAATTCATTAAATAGTTGGCGTGATTGAGTAACCATCTAGATATCCAAACTTTTTCGTCATCACAAAAACCATAGAAATATAAAAATAAATAAACTTTAGCACACGGTTTGTCTACAGTAAAGAATATTATTTTCACAAGTGATATTAAATGATATAATAAGCGCAACCGTATGGTGTTTTTTTTTAAATATTAGGGGGCGAACGAACAGTCGCGGTCGGTGCTATTTTTTGTATATTACATTTATTTCATGACGCTCATAGATATCCGCATAGAGGTTATGCAGCTAACTTGCTCTCCTTCTTCTTCCTTACCCTCCCCCCTTCCCCAGTAATGATGGTGCTTCTTCTGTTATAAAAATATCTAAATTCCGCTTGATATATAAGTGCAATATATAAATAATATAATGTCTTTTCATTTCATGATAACAGGGGATTTATTTCACATCCTATACGTATCTATAGATTGGCATATTTAACAACTTAAACAACTACAATTCCTTTGATTTAATTAAAAATGTACGTGATTCTTGGAAAAGGACATTAATTAAGATGAATCCACTGTTCCTTAGAAACTGAGCCGGCAATGGTCATCGGCCAAATTTTTGTCCCAGTGATAGTCCTAGTGGCATATGAGTTGCACATAAACCTAAATAAATTCATTTTGATCTAAATTACCGAATATGATAATCCTTTTTTCTGTCTCTCGGGTGAAAATAGCACCTCGTAAGTAAAAAGCTTCAGATCCTATGTATGTCGACCTCAGCTTCACTTCGGCAGTCACATGTGATCTGAGACATTTCTTATTTTCCTGTCCTTGGTCCTAGTACTAAACTAATTAAATAAGTAATAACTTATAATAACTAATTATAAGTGTTTAATTAAATAAATAAATAAAAATAATTAGTCACGCCCTACTTTCAATTTATTTAGTCCTTATTTAATTTTATTAATTATTAATTTACGAATTTCGATACCTATTACATGTTTTGTTGTCTTTTCATTTCATGGTAACATGTGCTATCCAATGTTTGATCCTACTAATATTATCTTACTATTATTATAATGCGAATGTTAGTATGTTTGTTTGTAACTCCTCCACGCAAAAACTGCTGAACCGATTTTCATATAATTTTGCACACATAGAGGACAGGATATTTTTTATCCCGAAAATATGTTCCTGTGGAATTTGAACGGCAGAAACTGCGGGGCGCTGCTAGTGTTATCTAAGTGAATTGGTATACATTAGTTCAATTACATTTAAAGTGAAATTGAGCTCTTCAAAATGAAATATTATTCTATTCTTTATGTGCAACTATCGTCATATTCCACTGGGACTATCACTGGGACAAAAATGGGCATACGCCTTTAATATAATATAAGAAGATTACCTGAATGCTTCACTCCGTTAACAGTGAAAGTCACCCTGTCCATTTCGTTCACCAAGCAAGACTCTTGTTCTTGCAACTGATTGTAACCGAAAGGAGTAAGTGCAGTATACTTCCTAAACGCATACTGCGTAAATAATAATTATCGACACATTTAGTGAAGTACAGTTCACAAAACAATTGTTTAAAAATATAATATGTAACGATATTTTAAACTTTCAAAAAAAAAAAGAATATATGTTCGATTATAAAAATCATCTAACGTAATCTCTCATCAATCTTAAAAGTGTGTGCTTTAGTCCACACAACTGCAGTAAAACTTAATACACCGTAGTTACCATGACATAACATGACGTTATGTGATATTTATTAATTTTAAATACAAAAATGTTTCACTTAAGTCGAATTTGAATTTTGAATTTCAATGACAACTTCCATTGGTCTCGCTCGATGTATGATTTTTGTAACGCTCGCGGTATCTTACTCCCAAAGTCAAGCGCTCGTATAGAAGTTTTACTTCAAAAAGTACTAAATAAATATTTATATATTGTTTATTCTTGAATTGAAATGTCCTTTACTCTTTCAAAACCAAAGCCAGTACGGGCCTTTAGTGATGAGAGCGCTCCGAAGTGAGTTATTGGTTCCCGATGTCCTGCATTCGGGATCACCAACTTGTAACTAGTCACGTGATATTCAGCTGTGTCGTGGGAGAATACTACTAAATGTTACAAATATTGGGTTACAATTAAATATTAGTGAGTATTTGATTTTAGCGAATTACGATTTTTGGTAATAGTATCTATACGTATAGTATTCAAGTTTAAGATAAACAACATTTCAGTTTTTCATATTTTTTTACTGTTCCGTGGTTATATAAACATAAAACTAATAAAAAGGTTTAATGATGAACAAGTAACTTTTTTTTATTTTTAAACGATGTTCACTTTTATAGGTATATTGATATACAGATATATAACAGGGTTAATTTTTGGCCATCGGCCAAATTTTAAAACAAGGAACTAAAAGTCAATCCAAAAACGTGTTTTAAATATTATCGTCTAATTGTAATGTTTTGTTAAATAAAAATCGATTTGAAATTGTCCTTAAAAATATATTGATCGTTGTTCGCATACGAAGTCTATCGACTTCAAGGTCAAGGACGCTCGCCTTCGCGACGTGAGAGTCGGATGCCACGTGGTATCCATGAAATATGTTTAAATAGCATATTCAAGTGCGTCAAGTGACAGCTGTGCTGTCGCGTTTCGTGCGGTGTGTAAGTAGCCGGTGGCCCATGGATGTGGGAGGAGAAAGGAGGGCAGCGCATCTGTATAGTCTCTATGCGGATGTTTGTGGGCGTCGGTAGTCATGAAAATGGCTCCGGCTGCTCGTTTGCCCCCCTATATCATAAAAAAAAAATAAAAAAAAATAACAAAGGACAAAATTATCGTATCTAATTATTATTTTTATGTCATAAATAGAATGTATTATTGATTCTGAACCAAACATGAAAATATGGCCAGTAACCAAAAATTTGGCCGGCCCTGTAGTTTCAGATTTACAATTGATTCAGTAAGTATATAAAATGTTTTTAGCAATATTATGAATTCAAACTTCCATGAGAAGTAAATACATTTTTATATACTTTCCTAGACTCGACTAGAACTTACGAGGAAGTTTAGTAGCTAAGGATTTTTCTTTTTTTTAGAAAGAAGAAAGAAAGAACACATTTAAAGAAACTACCGTCTCAAAAGTTCTTGCAGTGGTGATAACACAGGGGCATTAGTAAAGAATGCCTCGTAGGGTAGGGTACTGACCGAAGCTAGAAGGAAGGCGGATTCAGCTGCCTTGGAAATTCCGGCGGTACACTTGAAAATGTCAGTGGCTGGAGCTCGTATCCTGGATCCGTGCTCCCGTTTCGTCAAGTCAATAGCACCGGGTACCGGGTCTCAGTACGTTTAGCTTCTAAGCTCAAGCAGGTTCTTGGAGATGATGTTCAAATTTTGCAAAAGATCTCAGAGCTCTATGTCAGCGGTATAGACCACTCCACCACTCAAATGGAAATCATATGCACTATAATATGTATATAGATAATGTAGGTGCATATCCGGTTGATAGTATAGATTGATAAAAGTTGGTGACATCAGCCTGTCTGATCAACTATTTGTCATCACGTTCCGTTGATTACTCAATACAAGAAAATAGGATGGTGCACTAGAGGGGTCATATGTATAGTTCCACAAGGATCAACCTTGAGTCCGATCCTATGGAACATCGGATATAACTGGGCACTTTGCGGTCATGATCTTAGTTAGATATTAAGCAAGTAACGATTCTGGCAACAGCAGCAATCGCCCTAATAGTACGGTGCATTAGCAGTTCAGATTTGGAGGCAGCCCTGAGCAGAGTCCGAAGCTATGGCCTACATGGACTATGTAATAGGCCACTGCAAGATCTAGCAATAGAAAGGGACGTTGAGAGCACGATCGTTGTTTAAGTGGTACGTGGATACAAGACTCTCAGGATTTTAATGGAGTGCTTAAGCAGAGTCCTTTCATTCCATTTCACACAGATTTTGACGGGACATGTCGGCTTCGACCATTACTTCTGTAAGGTATAGTTGAAGCGAACTTCGTCCTGTCAGTTTTGTGCGGAAGCTCGAGATACGGCTCGCTATACTTTGCCCTACTGCCCTGCTTGGTCACAAGAAATAGCGAACCTCATCACTGTCGTAGCAATGCTAGGTAGTAAGGAAGCTTGATTGGTTTCGAAAATAGTAAAGAAAGCGAATAGGCCAATAGAGTTAACCGCTGCGATTTAGTGGTTAGGAGAAGCCTCTAATTGTCTTCGAAGTCTCACACACACAGGTTCTTGCAACTCTAGCTAGCTAGCTAGGCTCCAGCCTAGCCTAAACGCATTCACCAGAAGTAAAAATCCTCTCGCTCACCATGATACCGTCATAAGGTGACAAATATGCTATAACGTTTCGGTGTATACCTATTTGCGGTGTGTGATTTTCGAGTAGACTATGGAAGAGGCGAACAAAGGAGGGCAATGCATCTGTTAAATCTCTGTGGGAATGTCTATTGGACTCATTAGTCATGACAATATCTAGATCTGCTCTTTGCCTAAAAACTACCAATACACATATTTTATTCGTTTTTAATTTTTAGTAGTGGTAGTAGTATCGCTCTCTCTCCCTCTCTTCTTCTTTATGGTATTTACTAACTTATAACTTCCATTCACATCGCCCGATCACACTTTTCATAACGCTTTCGTCCGGCATACTTCAAAATACTTGAGTATTTTGTATTAAGTCAAGCGTGCCTAATGAAGTGACTTACTTGAAAAGTACTTCCTGAAAATTATGTTTCGATATGTTACAGGCTATTATTAAATTATTTAGTATTTATTAATTAAAAGGATGGGTGTGTTGCAGCTATTGCAGGATGTAACTAAATATGGTGTATACTGTATATAACCTAGTATTATAATTATTGCTCATTTAATATTCATGAATAATTAATATTGGAAACCTATTTTATGTTACAACTCATTTATCGGCTTCCATCGACAGGAGGTTTGGTGAGGTCTAAACAAATTTTAGTAAGAGGTAGTGCCAAAATTTTCCGAAATAAGATAGCGCGTTTGGGGACTCGCTTACACGACACGCGTATAGTGACAGCTGCGTTATCGCGTTTCGTGCGGTGTGTATGTAGCCTGTGGCTCTTTGAGAGGGGAGGAAGAAAGAGGACAACTCATAAGTATAACCTCTGTGCGGATGTTTATGGGTGTCGGTAGTCGTGAAAACTGCCGCGGGAGCCCGTTTGCCCATTTATCCTTACTTTAGCAGGTAAAGGCTTGTGTCTTTTTGTAGTTGAATTGGACTAAATTTAGTCGGTCCAATTCCTAGACTTAGTAAAGACTCGATTTCAAGCACAAGTTTGTTCAGGTGCCCCTTGACTTGTTCCAGTTTAATATTGATGAAGCCAGAATATAGAGTGTCACCAGTGCTATCATCATTGCAATAAATACTATCAGTTTGAAGCACGGCGTTGATATGCAGAAGAAACAGAGTGGGTGACAGAACACAGTCTTGTGGAACGCCAATATTATGTATGTATGAGGTCCGTGCATGCACTATGAACGAAGAAAAATGCTACGGTTTGTCAAAGGTCTCGCGATCGAGTTGCAAAGTTACTATAACGGTTTTACTTCCCTTAACAGAAACAATACTTGAAAATTATGCATTAAAGTAATATCCTCAGATCAATTCTAGCCACTTTAGATTAATTACAACCATATTTATAACACGCTTTTTATTAGCTCGGGTTGTATGTATGTATGTAACGGAATCTTTGAGCTTAATTTTCACCGGTTTCCAGAAGTCTGATTAATTTGAAACTTTGCATACGTATCAAGGATCGATGACAATGCAATAATTTCATAACAGTTTCCCATTATCTTTATTAGGATCGCCAGAATTAATTGCAGGATCGATGAAGCGTGTTTTTTTAGTTTTTTAAACTGTTATTTTTTATTATTTTAAAAAATAACTTAAAATTTTATTGTCAAATTGTTTAATAGTTGATTGTGGACTTCAATTCACTTAATTTTTATACTTGCAGCTATCATTACCTAATAATCATTCATTCAATCAATCAATCAATCAATCAATCAATCAATCAATCATTCATCACATTACCAAAATAAATAAATCAGTAAGGAAAAAATCGACTTAAGCTATTAATACTACTACTACAAACTACAAATTCTTATGAGCACAGCTCTTGTCGGTGGAGTGCCTTCCAAATGTCCCTGTCCTCTGCTAATCTCTTTAGCTCCTCGTACGTTAGGACGTTCATCTTCTCCTTTAATTGGTCTACATATGCCCTTCTTGGCCTCCCTCTTCCTCTCCTCGCTTTTATTTGTCCTTCCACAATAGTTTTAATGAGATCGTCGTGCCGCTCAGGTGGCCAAACATCTTTCCTCTTCTCACTTGCAGCGCCTTCGGCAGAGTTCTTTTCTCTCCTACAAGTTCTAAAATCTCATCATATTAATATAAAAGATTATTATCTTAGCAAGACTACGTTCAAGCCCCAACAGTATTCTAAGCCATGTAAATAATAATTACTAATTTAATTAATTATTGAAGTGTATGAGGTTTAGTTTTGTGATGCTGTACTAGTATATCGTGTTCACTTAAATCTAAAAAAATTACATATCATTCGGCATGCATTTAAGATCCTAGCTTTTTGTAGTGTAGAATATATATTATCATTATTATAGGATCTAACAATTATATGCGAATCTCACGTAGACAGAGAACAAATAAAAAGTATATTTGGTCTGAGATGCGAATTTGAATATGCATAATAGCAACTATAATTGCTATATATCGTTGTAATTGCTAATTTAATTTATTAGGCAAATTTTATCAAATGGCTTAACAAACCTAAACTTATTCTATTTATGTAGAAAAATAAAGTAATTCCAAGCAAATTAAATTATTGCTATTGACAATAACTGTCAACTAAAGAGATGTTTACTATTTCACAATAAAAAAACACAAACGTTTCAAAATCATGGAAGAGTTGTTTACTTTAGTAATATTAATTCAATGGACATAAGCAATCAACCAACAAATTTTTGCTATTCTTAAAAAGTGTTGTGACACTATCGAAAACAGTACAATATCATAATGGTACCTACATAAGTTATGCAATATGCATATCTTTACTTACCTACTAGTGATCCCGCGAAGTTCGAAACTCGATCTAAGTGAACATTTTTTATGTAGAATTTTTAACTCTGCTGCAAAAGACAAAGAAATTTCATCAATAATTACGTATGCTTTTATATTAATATGTCAAATACATTGTAGTGTGTGTAAAGTTTTATTTATTAAATTAAAGTACTTTATAAAGATTATTATAAAAAAAAATTTATGCGTTCTGCACTTCTCTTACACGTAAACTATAAGTGTGCCAAATTTCATACTCCTCCGTCCGCGCAATTTTCGAATAAATGTTCCCGAAGTTTTTGCTTTATTTATTAATACATACATATAAATTACATCATTTATATTTCAAACGAGACACAACACACACACACAAATTTATAAAAAAAACCACACGATGTATATTTTTTGAATATCTATATCCCTACTTCCCTACTAATATTATAAATGCGAATGTAAGTTTGTTTGTTACCCTTTCACGCGAAAACTGCTCAACCGATCATCATGAAATTTTGTACACATGTTCTTGGAGGTATTAGAAGTAACATAGGATAGCTTTTATCCCGAAAAAATGTTCCTGAGGGATGCCATGGAATGATTTTCCACGATATCGAAATTTACGCGGGCGAAGCCGCGGGGCGCAGCTAGTTAGTATATAAAAGAAAGTCGTGTTAGTTACACCACTTATAACTGAAGAACGGCAGAACAGATTTGGTTGAAAATTGGTAGGGTGGTAGCTTAGAGCCAGGAGACGGACATAGGATACTTTTATCCCGTTCGACATTTTTTTTTTTTTGGATTGCAATCCTCAAATACCAACGATGAAATTTCACACTATCAAGTTGGTCGTTATGTGAACTGTAATGAAGCGATTTGGCGTATATTCGCATTTCCAATTCACGAACGTCATCCTACTGTTATACATTTGGCGGTGCATCTGGAGAATGGTCAACGAGTATATTTCACTGCTTCGAATGCTACGCAACGTGCTGAAACACCTCCAGCAACTACATTGACCAGTTTTTTTGCAATCTGCCAAAGCGATCAGTTTGCACGAACTTTGCTTTACTCGGAGATGCCACGTTATTATACTTGGAATGCTTCATCTAAGAATTTTTAAAGACGGAAGCAAGGTGATGCGGTTCCTGGGTATCCAGATGTGCGTTCTACTGATGCGCTTGGTCGTATGTATACAGTTCACCCAAAGAATGATGAATGTTTCTATTTGCGGTTGTTGATGGTAAATGTGAGTGGGCCAACTTCATTTGAGACAATACGAACTGTTAATGGTGTAATATTCCCAAGATATCGTGCTGCATGTGAAGAATTAAACTTATTAGAAAACAATACCCATTGGAATACGACAATCGCTGAAGCCATTATCTCTGCATCTCCAAGTCAGATACGCACATTATTCGCTATCATAATTTCGCCATGTTTTCCATCAAACCCATGTAACCTGTGGCACAAATACAAGGATAGTATGTCAGAAGATATTTTACATCAAAGTCGTGTCAGTTCCAGAAATCTCGATATTGAGATGAATGAGGAGATACATAATCGTGCTTTACTCTTGATCGAAGATATGTGTTACCTCATGTGTGGTAATTTATTAATCAGGTTAGGAATGCCAGCGCCAAATCGTGAAATGAATGACGCATTTAATCGAGAATTGGAACGGGAACGTGAATATGATCACCAGGAATTAGATTTAGTAGTTCAAAGGAATGTACCCCTTTTGAATTACCAACAAAAGGAAGTTTATGATACTTTAATGAAAGCAATCGCTGATGAAAATGGTGGTTTATATTTCCTAGATGCCCCTGGTGGAACTGGCAAGACATTCCTTATGTCATTAGTTTTAGCAACTGTTCGGGCGAGATCCAACATAGCGGTTGCAGTTGCTTCTTCTGGAATAGCAGCCACATTGTTAGAAGGATGCCGTACGGCTCATTCAGCATTAAAGTTACCGATAAATCTTCAAACTATTGAAGAACCAACGTGTAATATTGCAAAACACTCAGCAATGGCCAAAATTTTAGCGGCATCGAAAATCATCATCTGGGACGAATGCACAATGGCG
>LUGF01045083.1:44689-60827 GCA_001625245.1 Calycopis cecrops
CAATCTGCCAAAGCGATCAGTTTGCACGAACTTTGCTTTACTCGGAGATGCCACGTTATTATACTTGGAATGCTTCATCCAAGAATTTTTAAAGACGGAAGCAAGGTGATGCGGTTCCTGGGTATCCATTGTTAGAAGGATGCCGTACGGCTCATTCAGCATTAAAATTACCGATAAATCTTCAAACTATTGAAGAACCAACGTGTAATATTGCAAAACACTCAGCAATGGCCAAAATTTTAGCGGCATCGAAAATCATCATCTGGGACGAATGCACAATGGCGCATAAACGTGCATTAGAAGCACTTAACCGAACATTAAAAGATTTATGCAATGACTCGAGATGTTTTGGAGGAGCAATGATTTTACTGTCTGGCGATTTCCGCCAAATACTGCCAGTAATTCCAAGATCTACGGCTGCCGATGAAATAAACGCTTGCCTCAAATCGTCAAATCTATGGCGCTATGTGAAGAAACTGCAGCTTACAACAAACATGAGAGTTACATTGCTTAATGATACATCTGCTGAAGATTTCTCGGAGCAATTGCTGACTATCGATAATGGTCAAGTACCTGTCGATGAATCGAGCGGATTAATATCATTTCCAAATAATTTCTGTAATTTTGTCTCATCAAAAGACAAACTTATCAACAATGTGTTTCTAAATATTATTTCTAACTACAAAAATAATGAATGGTTGAGTGAGCGAGCAATTTTAGCGGCTAAGAATAAAGATGTAGATGACCTGAACTACATAATTCAAAATAAGATCATTGGAACAATGCATTCATTCAAATCTATTAACTGCGTCACAAATGAAGATGAAGCCACCAACTATCCAATTGAATTTTTTAATTCTTTAGACGTGCCTGGCTTACCACCGCACAATTTACGCCTAAAGGTTGGCTCCGTAGTAATCATGCTTCGAAACATAAACCAACCAAAACTGTGCAATGGTACGCGTTTGGTGGTTAGTAAATTGATGAACAATGTAATTTACGCTACGATAATGATAGGAAAATTCAAAGGTGAGGAAGTTCTCATTCCGAGGATCCCGATGATCCCAACCGATATGCCGTTTGAATTAAAAAGACTTCAATTTGCGATACGTCTTGCATTTGCCATGACCATCAACAAATCACAAGGCCAATCCTTAAAAGTTTGTGGTTTAAATCTAGAACATTCATGTTTTTCCCATGGTCAATTATACGTGGCATGTTCACGGGTCGGAAGACCATCTGCGTTGTTTGTTTTTGCGCCTGATAATAAAACAAAAAATGTCGTGTATCACAAGGTAGGTACTTATGTGAAGAGCAACCTATGTACTAAAATACAGAAATAATAATGGATGATTAATGTAGTTATTTAATTTTTTTTTGTATTTTTTCCAATAAAAAAAAACACAATCTGCTTATTTATTGCCATTAAGGCGGAACAAAGTTCGTCGGGTCAGCTAGTATTTAAATAAAAGTCCTTTTTACTCCAAGCGAATAGCCTAATAAATGAAATTTTAATCTACAAATAATTCTTGCGGACCACATTAATAACTTTTGACCCGTGGGTCGAAATGCTAATTTAATTCTGAATAGTACGAAAATAGACCCTATTAATGAATTAAACATGCTCGGCTTATACACAGATAAAATACAAGCACTAACTAGAAATGAAATGTAATTTAGAAAATGTTTGTCTAAACATATAATTTATATTATAAGTTATGTGCGTAGTTGGGTTGTAACGAATAAATTTAGGTATTTAAAGGAACACATTTTGGAGTAGGTATATTTGTATCCATATATATTATGTCGCAGTCGAATTGTATAAACCGCCGTATTACATTACGGCTAGCCATTTAGAAAAACAGGGCCGTTTTGTAATGCGGCGGGTCAACGATTAGCCGGATTGTCGTTGAGAAACATTATACAATATGGCGGCTCACGTTTAGCTTCATTGTGCCAATCCACTGGACTCGCTCGCTTCGCTCGCTCGTTGTGTATAAACATAGTCTAACATAACCTAACCCATCCAAGTATGATTCTAAAAATCACACTTTGGCTATTAACACCCTTAAGCCTACCACACTCACCAATACTCACGTGCATTCTGGTGAGACATTTTCCTTATTTGACGCCATTGTTGTTGTGATGTCAAATAGCGCCGCGAGTGTTAAAATTGGGAACTATATTCTGTCAAAGAGGCGGATAATGACACGGACTATTACATTACGGCTAGCCATATTGAATCACGTTTAGCGGCGAACTCTTTCTGGCGGAGTTTGACCTAGCCGTATTCGATCCGCATTACAAAATGGCCCTGTTTTTCTAAATGGCTAGCCGTAATGTAATACGAAGGTTTATACAATCCGCCTGCGACATATACATCCGACTAGTGATAGTCTCCACACTTTTCAGTCATTTAAAAATGACATACTTATTGATTTTGGAGAATGAATAGAATTGAATAGAATAGAAGATCTTTATTTAGGTATATAAATATTACCTACGTTATTATATATATACCATTTAAAATTTTACCTACTTGGATTAACACAAAGGATATTTTTCATCCCGAAAGAATGTTCCTATGGGATACCATGGGATGATTTTCTATTTTCCATGGGATCGAAATTTACGTGGGGTACGCGGAGCGGGTAGTAATACATAAAAAATAAAATAAAAAAAATAATAAAAATGAGGGAATTGAGACTGCAATATTAGTTTATGTCCACTTGTGTCCACATCCACTTAAATAGGTATGTACTTCGTTCTTTAGTTTGTACAAAATGGGCGCTATCGAGGTTTTCTCAAATTAATGATAATCGTATGCTGTGATATACCACCGTGATTACGTTTAAAAAGCCCATCGTTTAAAATAATCTCTAATTAAGTGAAGTATATACGTAGCTTATTAATTATCAAGTTCTTAATCTATATCTAATATATAAAATTCTCGTGTCACAGTTTTCGTTGCCATACTCCTCCGAAACGGCTAGACCGATTCACATGAAATTTTGTGAGCACATTGAGTAGGTCTGAGAATCGGCCAATTTCTATTTTTCATTCTCACGGGATCGAAAGTTACGCGGGTGAAACCGCGGGGCGCAGCTAGTATATAGGTACATAAAACTCAAACGTGACATAGCCATCTATAAATGCACAGCTCAAACCACAGGACGGATCAAGCTGAAATTTGGCATCCAGGTAGATGTTACGACGTAGGCATCCGCTAAGAAGGATTTTTAGGAATTCAACCCCTAAAAGGGTGAAATAGGGTGTTGAAGTTTATATGGGTTTCTTAGAAAAAGAAACGCGGATGAAACCGCGGGGCACAGCTAGTTGTTTTAAAAAACTTCAGATAATGAGTTTGAAAGGTTCAAATACTTCATTCGAGCCTTCTAAGGATTTATACAGATGATTTTATCCTACTAATATTGTAAATGCGAAAGCTTGTATGTTTGTATGTAAATGTATGCAAAAACTGCTGAAAGACAAAACTGCAAAAACTGAGGTTAAATTGTATTAACACAGGATAGTTTTCATCAAAAAATGTTCCTATGTGATGCCATGATTTTATATTTTCAACGAGATCGAAATTTACGCGGGTGAAACCGCGGGGCGCAGCCAGTTTATTATATATATGTAGGCTAATGCCTAATGGTTGTCTCTATCAGACATGGTAATCAGTGGGCGTATCGGTTGCGGGTAGGAGAAGTCAATAATTAACTCTCCTCTCTTCCTGGCCACCTGCACACACGTGCACAGCATTTTATCAAGTAATAAAATAAATAAACGACTTGTATTTTAACTAATTTTAACTATAATCATATAGTCATATATAAGATACGCGAGGATCAATACATAGATAAACATACATGATCGAGGAGGAATTCGAACCGGCGACCCCTGGCGCAACACGCTCCGCTTATCCGAGCCTTGCACCACTGCGCCAGCCCGGTCGTCAAATTATCATACAAATCTGACGTGTCTGAAATCGCTTTATTTTTTTATTCATTAGATCCATCAAAAATCGCTTAAAAAAGTATTAGACGAAAGAAAACAAGCAATAATAAATATCTCGAGATATCAGTCAGCTTGCTTTATAATAACAGTGAGTTAGTATTCATAACAGTATTTATAATAATTATAAGGCAAATATGTTATTAATGGACAAAGGTTGAGTTTCATTCAAATATTTAGTAAACCTCCTTTTCAAATTCATATCAATATATTTCGTGGGGTATGGGACGCATAGGTTGTCAAAGTCACAATCGAAGCCATTTAGTACCAATGATTATTAACTAATGATTAAAGTTATGCAGACGTGTTGCCATCTTTTTCTTCTCCCTTCTAATGGGCCACCGGCTACTTGCAAACTGCAAGAAACACGACAGAGCCAACACTTTTGAGCCGTTACAGGGTAAACTAATATTAGTAATAAAAGAGAAGATACAGACTTGTCTGCAGTTTACTTAA
Source organism: Calycopis cecrops (assembly GCA_001625245.1). Taxonomy (NCBI): domain Eukaryota; kingdom Metazoa; phylum Arthropoda; class Insecta; order Lepidoptera; family Lycaenidae; genus Calycopis; species Calycopis cecrops. The sequence goes on from LUGF01045083.1 coordinate 49,163, forward strand.
TGGCCATAGTATAAGTATATTGTACTCTGGTATAAGTGTTTCGTCTAGACCGTATTCATTAAAGTCTGTGAGATACAATTAAATAAGTCCGTTAGATCGCCAGTGAGAGGTGGTGGCATTGTTTGTAGCTGTTTCGGGCCATAGAAGCTTGGCTCCACCGGCGTGGCGTGCTCCGTTGGAGCAATGGGACCAGGGGCCTAGATGGGAGCCTGACTCCATTGCACGGTCTCAACGTTGGAGAAGGGTCTGTTCAAAGGCATCCGGACAGTTGCCAAGGAGAAGTCTGGCCTTTCTGTGCATTCCCCTGCGTTACCAAAAAAAGGATGGATGGGATAAAGAAGCTAAAATCATCTGTAGACATGCCGTTGACTATTCTCGTGAAATAATGGTTTGAATCGGTCCAGTGGTTTTGTAGTCTATTCAATAGAAACAAAAATAATCTATCTTCCTTGTAAAATAAGTATAGATGTAAATATCATCAAATCCGTTTAGTGCTTGTATGAAAGACCAACAAACATGCAAACTTTAGCATTTTTAATAATGTCCTAGCCGATTTCGGCTACGGCGGCCATCTATTTAGACGAGCCATCTGCGCAGGACATATTATTTAGTGCATAAGTGTACGCAGACACAAGTGCACTCTCTAATCCCTCATTCTCCTATTCTGATGGGAAGGCATTCTAACACGACCGGAGAGAAATCAGGCGCAGGACCGACAGTTTAAGTTGCAACACCGCCAACTTTCTGACTCCGGACTGTTATCAGAGATTGAAAGATTCCAATAATAATTTTTGGTCCGACCTGGGATTCGAACCCGGGAGGGACCTCACGTCTGTGGTTGAAGACGCTAACCACTAGACCACGTGTATCGCATTTACAACATGAGCCGGACGATGGCCTGTAACACCGTTTACTCTGTAATCAACCGTTACTTTTTATATTTCTGTCTCCTTCTCTGGTTTCTGGTGTCTTAACCTGCTATAATTTAAAGTTTAACATATATCATTGTGCTACTGGGGCGCGATAAGTTGGAACCTGGCAAGAATGCGAAGAATACGCTCTAGCCCCGCACTTCCTCACAAGTGGTGCGGGGGTAGAGAGCGGGGAATGACATTTTTGCCAGGTTCCAACTTACCGCGTCCGAGTAGAATTATAATAATTTCTTTTAATGTAATTGCTGCTGTAAATTCTCTGTACAAGCGGTGATTGGCAAAAGTGTTTCTTATATTGTTTATAAGACTGTATATTAGTATAAGTTGTATTCTATTAATAATATCGTCCTAGCCAAATTTCGGCTACGGCGACGAGGGATTTGCGCAGGACATCACACAATTGTAGCCGAGATAAAAGTGCACTTTCTATTCCCTTTTTCTCATAGTTTATTCCGATGGGACGGAAGTCCGACACCACCGAAGAGAAATCAGGCGCAGGACCGACGCCACGCCTTTCCGTGCTTTCCGAGATGCGGGGTTGTAACAGCGCCAATTGCCTGACTCCGAACTGTTATTAGAAATTGAAAAATCCTGATTCTACTACTTTTACTAAAGGCACAAGATCGCCAGGTATGAAGGGGCATGGTTTTCCGTGTGCAAAACCAGACGTGAATGACTGACACTGATGATGATGAATATTATATTTTATTTGTCTTTAAATATGGTATACAGTACAAGTTACAAGTAATAAAGTCCACGTTTTGCAGCACTTCATTTTTATGAAGATTCTATGCTATAATATAGTTTTCAGGCAGAGGTGCTACACTGCATGCTTGCATGCAGCCGAATTGAGCCGGCACAACCTGCGATGTACCTCTCGCTTACACGAGATCGGCGTAAAGTGACAGCTGTGCTGCCGTGATGCGGTGTGTAAGTAGCCGGTGGCCCACGGAGGTGGGAGGAGGAAGGAGGGCAGCACATCTGTGTAGCCCTTATGAGGATGTCTAAAGGCGTCGGTAGTCATGAAAATGGCTCCGACTGCTCGTTTGCCGCCTTTATCATAAAAAATGTGTAAGATTTTGTTCGTTTCGAAGAAATAAAGCTATTGTAGCGGTAATAAGCCTAGTTATCAGAAGATTGGTGTATAATGCTCTATGTTCCGTACTGTTGCCCCACAATATTAGCCCATTAAGAAGAAGTTTATTAGTTACTAGCTGCTGCCTGCGACTTCGTTCGTATAGCGTTGTTCTGATATAATAAGAAATTTTCAGTTTTTTTCGTAAAATACGTCGGGTAAAGTTTATTCCCATTTACAAATTATTCCCGTAGGAACGAGCGATTTTTCCGCAATAAGTGTTCTAGACTCCGTCCAGTAGTTTCGGAGATCAGCCCGGAGAAACAGACAATCAGACAGACAAAAAATCAAAAAACTTCTCACGTTCTAATAGGGTAAGGATGCCGATTATGAGATACCATTTTGTTTTTTTGCCATAAAAACAATCTGATTCTACTGATAACTATGAAAATTATCTTATTCGATTCGGTATTTAGTGTAGTTTGACTATAAAAGACTGTTTAGCATTAAGTATAACTATTTTTTTTGTTACATCAAATTATCTTAGAAAAGTCAGAAATGACGTCAAAGAAAAATGGTCTCCTAATAAGAGATACTAGAGGTTTCTTATATGAGATAGTATCTCATATTAGGTACATTATATACGTTTGAAAGAAAATACAAAAAATCTAAATTAAAAATTAAACTTTTTATTGAGATTTTTTTAGAAAAGTATTTCTATGTAACGTCTAGTAATGAGTTCATATAAGTAAAATTTAAAGTGACTTATCCTAATTATAATAATGAAATCGGTATCAAAAATTACAAATCCAAAGATCTATTATTTTAAGGTAGGTACCTAACATTAGATGTACCTACATAGTGACTTTAAATGACACATACTCATATAAAATAAAAATTAATTGAAAAATAAAAAATTAACTATAAATGAATATAAAAAATATAAAAAAATAAAATTAACTAAAAAATTAACTATAAAAAATATTTTTTCAACTTAAGATTATAAGTCCGTCAGACTCAACAATATCTATAGATATACAGGGTGTAACAGACAGCGTAACAATAACTTAGCATGAAGACTCATCTCATGAAACTGAACAACTTTCACTATGGAACTTATATCCGGAAATTAAATTAATTTTTTGACTTCTCGTATGTCGCGCGCGAGATGTAAGTATTAAAAATATTTTTTTTTCATTTCATTTCGGATAAGTTTCATAGTTTTGCGGGCTGAGTTACTATGCTAAGTTATCGTTACGTTGTCTGTTACACCCTGTGTAGATATTTAAATCGCACATATGAAAATATTCTTAGAATATAGTTATGTTAGATTACAATAAACACAGAAAGTTTGTTGTTACTTCTCCACAATCTTCATGTGCCCACTTGAAACATCCGTGACATTTAGCCCATTTTTCGCCTCTTTGATCTTCTTTATCCTTTCCTTTCCTTTCCAGGTTCCTTCTTCTCATTGGTGACATCTAAAATCAAGTTTTTTATATATAACATTTCTATATATCCCAATATGAGATATCTCATTTTAGGAGACCCCACATGTCTCATATTAGGAAAATGTCTACTTTAAACAAAATGGCTCCCTATTATTTATGGACATAGAAAATACAAAATAAATGCAAAGGAATTGTAAAATTAACAACGTAATTGACGTGACGAAGATAAATTTAAATAAATAATTGTAGTAATAAAGATTTAACATACCTCGTAAACATTAGATGACAAAAATCTAGTTTTGTGGTTTCGTAGAAAAACGCACGCATACGAACAAACTTCACCGCGGGCGGAGAGGCAGTAACACTAGTTTTGATCTGCTGCCGCACTGCTTCTAACGACACTAGCACCAAATGGCTGCCGTGATTAGTGTCGCCAAAAACTGACTATCTCATATTTGGCAACTATCTCATAATAAGCATCTTTACCCTACTACTTTCACATCGCCCTCAATCTGGGTCACGACAGTGCCCCCACTAAATCGAGTGCGAAGCAAACACTACAGTACCATCAGACCATAAAGCAGAAATTTTCGTGATCCAGTAAGCTTTAATGGTATTTAAAATCCAAATTTAAACTCTGTAGGTCATTTAGTTCAGAAGTTAAGCGAAAGCAAAGATTCACATTTATGACACTCGCTCATGATCGTCACAATAGAACTAGCACTTCCCATAAACTCAGAGGGCTGAAATTTGGTACAGAGTCAGGGTTTAATGGCCACATAAAGGGAAACCCGCGCACTATTTCAATTTAGAATCAGCTGCCCCCCTCGATATTTCCGGACCGATACGACCTAGGCATCTTCAAGAAAAGAGCTTATTCTTTCCTCAAAGGTCGGCAACGCATCTGTTAGACCTCTGGTGTTACGGATGTCTGTGGGCGTTGGTAATCACTTTACATCAGGTGACCCAACTGCTCGTTTGCCTCCCATGCTATAAAAAAAACTAGGATAATCGCAAAAACGTTGCTAATGTGTATGTGTGTGTTTGTGTGTGTGTGTGAGTATGTACGTGAGTGCGTGCGTGAGTGCGTGCGTGCGTGCGTGCGTGCGTGTGTGTATGTTTGTGTGCGTGTGCGCAAATGAATTTCTGGTGGGTATCTATCTACTCATTTTCAAGGAAAAAAAGGAAAAGAAATATTTGTAATAATAAAAAAAACTGCTCCTAAGACTGTGTCAAATAAGAACATCTAATGAAATAATTCAATAAGCCTACGTTTCTAGAAAAAGAAGTATAGGTTAGTGGTAACAAGTCAACGGCCAAGTCACACAACATTTACTATTATAATATTGAAATAGCAGTAAGGAACCTTAGACTTGGCACGACTTTGTCTAGATTACATTACTTTTTAGAAATAAACAAGCAGCTCCATCGAGACTTGGCTAGTTTTTTTTTCAGAATGTTCTTGGTGGGATTAGTTTATCGTAAATATATTCAATGTACAGACACACGGATTTTACTGTTCTATTAAATGTATAGATTACGGAATTATTTTATTACGCAAGAGTCATCATACGCAAGGGCAGAGGACGGTAATTTTTTTGTATTAGTAATTCTTTTTATTTGTATGTATAATGTACAAATTAAAATCTAAATTATCTTTGAAGCTAATTTATGCACATTTTATGACTTGAGTAAATTAAATATTTATTTATCAAATATAACACATAATATAAAATAACTAAGAAACAATTACAAATTTTTTAGCAAAATGTGTCTAGAATAACCAAGGACACGTCAAGTGTGGCAAGTTGGGGTTAACCACTGTGTAACGTCGTCTCTTCGTATTATTATATTTTATTATATCATATTTAGACTTTGAAGTATATGTAATTATGCAAGGCATTTATAATTAACATATAGTTTTGTTTTAATTAACACATAATCACACATCTTAAATAATATATGAAAGGTAAACTTTGCCATATAATATTAACGCAGCGACGAAACTAATGTACCTAGAAACAGGGGTTGCCTTTTAATTTGGTACTAAATTGAAAGGGAATTTGAAAAGGATCAAGAAAGTATTTTTTCATATCAACCCTTAAGGGGGTGATATCTGGTGTATATCAGGTAAAATGGAATATGGAATATCAGTGACTTCTTTAAAAATAAACGGAGGTCAAAACGCGGAGCATGGCTTGTACCAGTATAAATTGACGGATACTAGAACGAAGTCGCGGGCACCTATAGCTATCTTTACATATATTAGAACAGTAAAATTCCTGTGTCTGTACATTGAATATATATATATATACGAAAAGCAAATTGGGGGCGATGTGAAAATAATATTAGTACACTTCTCAATGTTTTTTTATTTTTTTTGTCTGCCAGTTTGTCGGTTTATCTGTTCGTCTGTTTGTCCAGGCTAATCTCCGAAACTACTAGATGGATTTTAATAAAACTTTTTGTGGGATATAGATAGGTACAAAGACTGGTGGACATTTGGAACACTTTTTACTGCGGAAAATTGCTCATTCCTTCGGGAAATTCAGTAATTATACTTTACCCAACGGATTTGAAAGAAGGAAATATTAACAAATATCTTTCATTATAATAAAACTAAGCTACGTGAACGAAGTCGCGGGCACCAACTAGTATAATAATAATCGTTAGTGCTGTATTCCGAATTTTGTACAACTCAATGGCTTCTTAACACGTATAAATTTGGTTTTGTATCATATTGTTTTAGTAGAAACAAAAAAGTTGCGATATGCAACGAAACGTTTTTTTATAGTATAAGAGGGCAAAGCAAACGCCCATAGACATCAGCATTGAGGATATTCAGTTACATTGCCATACTTCCTACTCCTTCCTCCTCCCACAAAACGCGACAGGATAGCTATCACTTTACGCCGGTATCGTGTAAGGAAGAGGTGCCTCCCCGGTCGTGCCGGTGTAATTCGGCTGCACGCATACATGCAACATGGCACTTACCAACAACGAAATGTCGCAGAATTAGTAATACAAAACAACAATAAACGAAAATTTGATTTTAAGGAAACTGATTTCGATTTATTTTTAACTTTCACTAAACTAACTAAACACTAAATCATAACTAATTAAAGTTTTATTATTCTACCGACACCGTTTATTAGAACATATTGTAATTTGCCAAGATAAGATCGTATAAGTTAATAAGTTATAAAACATGCATAAACCATGCATCGCGATATTTTATGAACTAGTACACTTAATAAGTAATATAACCACATTATTATTCTAAGTTAATTAACAGTATTGATATACTATACAAAAATAAGCACCAAAAAAGAAAATCATGATTAATTAACGAAATATGAAAAAAGTTATTAAAGGTTATTATGGTCGAGGGAACTGCAGCGTTTTATTTTATCAATATTAATTTTCAATTTTAGAATTTTGAGACAAATTTTAAATGAACTCTACTTTTTAAAAAATTACACAACGTAGTACCATTACTTATAAAAAAAATATTTATGTTACTGAAAATATGATTACAATACAATGCCAATTTGCTGCATAACATACAAGCAAAGGCCACTCCGGCGATCACCTCTCTGACTATAGCGATTATAAAGGTGGGGACAAATTTTGTTTGAGATTTATGAAGTGTTTCATTCGGTCACAGTGCATGCGATAACTGTATGCCTCCGCAATTATGGACAGGGTTAATTTCAAAGTTAATGGCGTCAAATATTCCGGTAAGTACTACTGTGATTTTGTCAAGTTTTAAATAAAGTCAGTGAAAAAATATTTATCTTAATGGTATGGGATTAATCTTGATCAAACCTTTGAAGAGATCCCCCTTGGAGAATTCACAAAAGCTGATATAGTGCGGCTATCTAGAGACATCCTCTATTCAGAAATATACTAACAAATAATCCAGGATACCACATTTGATAGAAAGATGGGTCTTCTATATTTTAGGAATGCCTCGAAAAAGATCCAACGTTTCCCAGTACAGCAAAAATGCTAAAGGAATGAAATGAGTTCGATCACAGCAATCCGAAATAGAGCGTGAGGCAAGACTAGCTTCAACTCAAGAACGTCAGGCTAGGTTACGTGATACTCCTCCCCAAAGAAGCTGTCACCTTGTCGTGGTTGGGGGGAGGGCTTGCCTGCCTCTGTGACCTCCAAGGCCATACCGAATAGGCTTGGGGGACAGGCTTAGACAGATTAAGAGGAGCTTAGCTGGTAGTCATCCACTCGTCCCTTTGAACCACCAAAAAGCGCAGTGGATTATAGCGCGGTAGTAGTAGGCAGCCGGATAGTCCCCAAGGAGGTCAAATCTGGCCTTTACGCCGAGACCAGCCTGTCGCTGGAGGGATCCTGTTGCTTATAAATCCAGGACTCTCTAATTATAGCGCCTGAAGGCACTCCGAATCCGACATAGGTCTAGGGACAACCAGGCTTCTAGGTATCATACGTAAATGTATTTCTCTGCGTTGACAAAGTGTGTTCTTTAGACCCCACAACTGAAGTATAAAACTTAGCTATTGATTTATTACACAAATTAATTACCGTAGTTACAATGACATAACATGTCATATGTTATTTATTTTTAATACTAAAAAGTTTCACTTAAATCGAGTTTGAATTTTGAATTTGAATGACAACTTCAATTGGCCTCGCCCGATGTGTGATTTTTGTAACGCTCTCGCCAGCTTCAATCCAGCCCCATATCTAGCGCGCATATAGAAGTACTAAAACTTCGTCTCAGCGGTGATCTCGGCTCACATCAAACCATTCACAAGCGACGACGAGGTCGGATCCGCGCCGCAGTGAACAGCATGAAGCAAGTTTGACCTCAGATCGGCCATTATATTATAATTGACATTTCACATTCTCTTGCTTCTGTCTGTAGCTTTTTCACAATGCAACGTTATTTCAAAATTTACTGTTCGCCCGTTCCCATCCACCTAAGATATGAGGTTTAGCATGCTTTGTAAACCTATTACCTAACTGAACATTTGTAAGAGGTAGTGCCACACTGTATGCTTGCATGCAGCCGAATTGGGCCGGTACGACCGGGGAGGTACCTCTCGCTTACACGAGACTGGCATAAAGTGACAGCTGTGCTGTTGCGTTTCGTACGGTGTGTTAGTAGCCGGCGGTCCATGGTGGTGGGAGGAGAAAGAAGGGCAGCGCATCTGCATAGCCTCTTTGCGGATGTCTATGGACGTCGATGGTCATGAAGATGTCCCTAACTGCTCGTTTGCCCCCTGATACAATAAAAAAAATATCGTATGATTGATGGCATGTTTTGCACTATTTTATGTATTAGTAAGTTTAACATGATTGACATAAATTAACATCATTTCTTATTTTGGTAACCGATTGTTTTTTTTTTTATTTATTTATTTATTTAATTCACCAGGCAACAAAAAGGCTCACATTGTTAGTAATGAACTTAAAACTATTTATTATTAATTTGAATAAAAAACCCAACTGTTAATTAGTGAAGCCAATCAAAATTTTATAATCACGAAAACTGTATTCAAATATGTAAGTTGTTTCTGAGATAAGCGTGCATAAACATACTGCAAAACAGACAAAATGAAAATAAGTGTATGCTTTAGACCACATAACTGAAGTAAAACTTAATTATTGGTCTATTACGTTAATTCATTACCAACATCATATGATATTTATTTTTTTACATACAAAGTTTCACTTATACCGAATTTGAATTTTGAATTTAAATGACAATTTCCACTGGCCTAGCCCGACGTGTGATATTTGTAACGCCCTCGCCAGCTTACTTCCCAAGTCAAGCGCGCTTATAGAAGTTCTTATCTTGCGTCTCCACAGCTTATTGATCTACTGTGAACAAGAAAAACTCAATACCACAGGTGCATATAGGTCTCACACTCACTTTATAGACTTACGGATGTCTGTGGGCGTTGGTGTTCACTTTACATCAGGTGACCTAACTGCTCGTTTGCCTCCTATGCTATAAAAAAAAAAAAAAAAAACCCATGCTGGTCGCCATGCAGCCACCTCGCCTTCAATTACTGTAATAGATACACTAGCTGCGCCCCGCGGTTACACCCGCGTAAATTTCGTTATCGTGAAAAATCCCATGGCAGCCCATAGGAATATTTTTTCGAGGTGAAAACTATCGTATGTGTTAATACAAGTTACCCTCTATGTGTGTGCCTAATTTCCTGAAAACCGGCTTAGCAGTTTTTGAGTGAAGGAGTACCAAACAAACAAATATACAAGCTTTCGCATTTATTATATTAATAAGATATAACGTAATTGATAAAAATGACACAACTTCTTTATTTGTTAACCAATTTAATAAAAAATACCCTAAATGTTGCGTGAAGCCCATCACAATATATAGGTACACGGAAACTGTGTTCAAATTTGTTAGGTCGTTTCTGAGATTAGCGTGCACTGACATACAGACATATAAACATACAAAGGGAAAAAAAACGTTGTTTTCGGTTTAAATTGTGAATTTTCAAGTGGATTTGCCGAATACTTACCTTCCTTAAGATTAAAGGGCGTCACAGACTACACAGATGCGGTAATATCTGTATCTGCGCAGATATCTATCCGTATCGCTCTCTATACTAAACTCAAGTAGCACCACACACTACGCAGATAATTTACCGTCAAGCATCTGTCAGCACCGACATGTCGCACCTCTAGTTGAAGAGTGACGGAACTCAAAAAACTTACTTTGTGGGAAATCGTAAAAAACAAAAACGGACCGAGTAATTTTTCACCTATTTGCGTATTGTGTCTAAACTATTGTATTAATATTTATTAAAATTGTCACGCATATACTCAGGTATATCTAGATTTAGTATACATTAAAAAAATAGAAAAATATTTATATTTGTGCATAAAAACTGCGTTTAAAAAATGTCTGTCACTCTTGCAAAAAAAAATTTTTTTGGTGGCTATATCAAGTTTAGTTCACTTTTATATAAATCCCTGATAATATTTTTCGGTCTATTTCAGAAAATGTCATTACAGTTTCTAATTATTTACCAGATTGTGTTCTAATGTGTCAATGTTGTGCAATAAAACAAGACAGTTTTGCAAAAAAAATATTTGCTTATTAGTAAAGTAAAGTAATGTGACATCTTACTCATTTTTAAAATAATATTTTTATTAACGCTCAGTCCTTACTTCCAGGTAACAATAATTATAATTAAACTCACTTACAAACTTTGGCGCTAATTAAAAAGATATCTTGTTAAAAAAATTTAAAAACTTTAAACTATAATTGAGCTTTAGTATCACATCAGTATCATTTCTGTATAGAAATATATATAGCACTATTACACAATACTACAACTACAACTACACAATAGCCCTTACTCTAATTAGCATTATATAGAGTACAAAAGATGAACTAATGGGTAAAATACCAAACTTACATTATTCAATGGTGGGATATTTTCATCAACAATCGAGTTGTGTTCCGTCATTTTTAATAATTGCAGTGTTTTTTTAGATCTCGACGACATTTTTCTGAAATTTATAAATAAGCTGATAAAGCAATTCAGTTACTTACTAATTTATTCGTGACTTTACCTTGATAATCTAAATTGTAAACTAGGCATAACGACATTTAAATATATTTTCCCAACTCATTGACCATTGAATAATGGCGTAATACTAAATAAACATTCCTAATTGCAACAATTTTAATGCAATAATGAAGTAGTTAGGATTATCAAAAAAATATTTAGTAACTTACTGTGAAATAGAGACACAATAAATATTAGAACAACACATTTTCATTAATATTAGCAATAGAAAGACGCATTCCTAAATACGTCAGAATAACACAAGAAGAATAATAAGAAACATACCTGAGTTTTCGTGCAGTAACGACACATCTAGGAAAGCGTCAGCGCACGACCATCCCGCTTCCTTTGAATATCGACACTGAACTGTTTCCGTCCTTCTTCGGGTAAAATCGCGGCGTGCGGGGGGTAAAATCGCGGGGTGCGGTAGGTAAATGCGAGAGAGACGGATATATATTTCGCCCGTTTAAAGTATAATTTTTCTCATTCTGACAGCACCACTCTACAGCGTGGCGCCGCAATGGTGACATTAATTTAACATACATATACGTTTTTGCATTTTCATTTCATAGAGGTATTAAATTTCCATTAAACATTATTATTTACGGATGAATTAAT
>LUGF01045083.1:81339-126125 GCA_001625245.1 Calycopis cecrops
TATTTATCTACACAGCACAGCAAATGACGTTGTCTCAGGTTATTATCAGATCATTACAGTTTTACGAGTTCTGACTTTATTTCTCTAATTTTTTTTGTGTTAAAGTCCTGCGATTATTCTTTTTTCTAACCCAAGTGTTATCTTTAATAGATTTAATATTTATATCTTTATTTGCAACAGTGACGCAACCCGGAGTGAAGAAATCCATGTCAATGAGAGCATTCCTCAAGGAGAACATGAAAAGGAAGGTGATACTGAATGTGATGCTGCCACCGCTTAACCATGAAAATAAAGTTGTCAGTTTTAAAGTAAGGATAGTAATATTGTGATTTTGTAATGTTATAATTGTAAAATATTGTGTGTCACAGTAGACCACACAATTAGAGTAAAACTTTATACACGAAATAGCCACTGAGGCTATGAGAGGGAAAGAAATCAAAATGTGCGCGCGCACTGCTCTTTCTGCTTCTACAGTAATATAAGACACTTAACTCTCTTTCTTTCTATCTTCACTAACTTATATCTCCCTCTCAACTTCCGTTCGCCTCGCCCAATCACAGTTTTCTTAAATCCCTCTTCACGTATTCATCAGCTTACTGCATGAGTCAAGCAACATTTTCCGGGAAATAAAATTTATTCATTACTCTTCCAGATAATGCCGAGGTCACAGAACGCACATGCCATCCTCCATTCTGGATACTTATACCAACTCAACGAGTCCAACATTGTGAAGCGTTGCAGGATCATATATAGTGGACTCTCCGTTGATTTCCTGAGAGCGTTCAAGACTGAAAAGTTTTTGATTGGCAAACCCTTGTTCACGAACGAGACGTTACAAGGCGCTCTGAAGGTTCTGGACGCTGAGATGGTCGTCACGCGGAAACTTCCAGACCGGACTGAAGAATATAGACGGCAATTAGCGTTGAACTTGTTTTACAAGGTATGTTAAGGTTGGTAATGCTGGTGTAAAATGGCTGCCAAATCAGCTAAACTAAAAAAAGAAATACGTTTTCCACACATGACATCAAATGTTTTTCGAGTATAATATTTCATCTCTACAGAAAAAATTAACGCCAAAAGAACATAATGTTTCGGTCGTGAAGAGGTTAGACTTGTATTAGAGGATTATAGGTGTGGTGTCTACTTTTTAATTATGATTCTAAATCCAAAAACCATCACGAAATTAAATTTCCCTTCAAAACCTCAAAAAAATGTGATTAGCACATAGAATACGTAAATATGTAGGTGATCAGTGGGCTCTAGCTTAGTTGGCATCGTACAACTCAGGTACGACGTTGTTTTAGTGAAATAACTATTTCCGAAATTATAGTCAGGTGCTTAAAACTATTGTCATGAATGACCCGCGGGGCAATTTTATACACTTTGTCACTTCTCAAAATGATATAGCGAACCCTAAAATGGTTTTGTCAATAGGTAACACACAATTCTCTTTCAAATATTAATGGGAAGCTATAGAAATAGCTATAGACACTATAGAAAATAAATCTCACTCAATTAGTAATTGAACTGTTCACCGTTTCGTTTGCTATTGATCCAAAAAAACGTGATTAATTTGGTTAAAATAGTTTTATAATAGATATTGCCAATTTTTCCATTCTCCAATGGGACTCCAGCTATTATTACTATTATATGTACACACCGCACGAATGTCGACAGTATAACTGTTCATTCGGTAGCAGAGGTACAATCTCTTACTAAAATATGTAATACTAGCTGTGTCCCGCAGTTTCACCCGCGTAAATTTTGATCACGTGGAAAATCATCACTTGGCATCCCATAGTAACATTTTTTCGGGATAAAATATCTATCCTATATGTTAATCCAACTCTCTATGTGTGTGCCAATTTTTTTGAAAATCGGTTGAGCAGTTTTTGGGTGAAGGAGTAACAAACAAACATTCAAACTTTCGCATGTATAGTAAGTATTAATAGGAGAAGCCGTCGTGACAAATTATTCAAATAACCCATGATAAAATGTTTTAGAGTAGTTTATAGTAAGTAATATTTCCTTTGTCAGTGGCCCATGACAGGATTAATAGCTAACAATCACAATTACGGCGACAACGTACGGATACATCGTATCAAAGGAATCCAGCTAAGTCCTTAAGCTTAAGGCGCAGTGTGTGCCGCGACGAAAACGGCAGCACTAATTCCTCTAACGTCTGAGTTGCATAAAGCCCGACTTATACAAGTCGGTGATCTTCATATCACTCTAAACTTGGCGTTTGTGTTTAGCTACAGATAAATTAGCTACAGTTGCAGCTAAAACGATTATTATAATTTAAATAATTTATTTGTGTTTTATATTTTATAACTAAAATGCAATGAGATATTGATACCGTTGCTATTTTTTGTAGTTCCAAGATGTACGTCTAAGTATAAGTCTTTAAATTATTTGTTTCTTTTTTGATTGATTGTTTTGTATTATTTACTTTAGGATAATCGTTTTATAAACATGTAATATCTGATACCTATTAATTAATTAATTATAACCATTGTCGATATATATTTTTAAAATATTATCTAAAAAATAAACTAAAAAAAACGCGTCTCGACATCTAATCTTTCATAAAGTTAAAAAGTAAAAATGTCTACATCAATCATCAATCATAACTAAGGAATATATTGCTTGTCCTTTATCAAAAGTGTGGCCGAAACGAATTTACGATATGTTATCTATTATTATATATTTTTTTAATAGTATAAGGGGCAAACGAGCAGTCGGAGTCATTTTCGTGACTACCGACGCCCACAGACATCCGCATAAAGGTTATGCAGATGCGTTGCTCTCCTTCGTCCACCATGGGCCACCAACTACACACACACACACAGTACACACCGCACGAAACGCTACTGCACAGCTGTCACTTTACACCGGTTTAGTATAAGCGAGAGGTACCTCTCCGGTCGCGCCTGCCCAATTCGGCTACATGCGTGCTTTCAGCGTGACACTACCTCTTACTTAATAATAATGAAGAGTATATTTTGATCATCTTTTAGGGCCTGCTTATCCTTTGTCCGCCAAATTTATTGAGTCCAAGGAATGCTTCCGGTGCTGTAAAACTACATTCTGTGAGACCCGTGTCTCGTGGACAACAGACGTTTGATGAAGACGCGAGAGATTGGCCCGTCAACAAGGCGATACCCAAACTGGATGGAGTAGTAAGTAGCTTTTTTATTTTACCTTATGTTGTGTAAAAATGGATGTGAATATGGTCAATAATAAAATCAATTTTATAGTATAAGGGGGCGAACTAGCAGTCTGAGCCATTTTCCTGACTATCCACGAGTATACGCCGCATGGCGGCTATACAGATCCATCCTTATCCATCGGGGCTATTAGCTACTTACATACCGCACGAAACGCGACAGCACTGCTATCACTTTACGCCAGTGTAAGCGAGAAGTACCTCCTATATAGTGCCGGTTCAATTCTGCTGCATATTGCATGCAGCATGGCGCTACCTTACTAAAAGTGATAGTTGCGCCCATAGTCTTAATAAAAAGTACTTTTTATTTAGTCTATGGTTGCGCCATGCAAAAAATATCGTTATTTACATAGCTACCGAATACACACGAGAAAATATCACAACAGCGGTCAAAACGTTACAGAGGAGTTTCAAAACATTATGCAGTGATTTTGTTAATAAGATTCTTCAATATTAATACCATACATTTCAAATTGCAGCTTCAATGTGCCGGTGAAGCTAAATATTCTGAAGATGTTCCTACAATGCAAAACGAAGTTTATGCGGCTTTCGTACTAAGTAATGTCGGACTTGGAAAGATCGCCAATATAGACGCTAGCAAAGCTTTGGTAAGAGGTATATCTCTACATAAATTTATAAAATTTCATATGACGGGTATGAAATACCATTACGTACATAGAAATAATATTATTTACTAACATTTCTGATTGTTTATTGCTGTGCATCTATTTACTAGCTTTTCCCCACGGCATCGCTCCCGTTGAAGCCCTTCAATAAATATCAATGAACATTACATCCAAATAAATAGAACTGCAATAGAATTCCAATATCTGGCACAATAATTTTTTTTAATAAAAATTTAATTCTTTTTAATAAAAAGTTACCTATGCCATTTCTAATACCTCTAGGAATACGTGTGTTAAGTTTCATGATGATCGGTTGAGTATTTTTGGCGTGAAAGCGTAACAAACAGTCACATACACATATAATATAATATTAGTAGGAATTGCTGGAAATGCAAATTAGGTAATGTAGCATTGTTAGAACATTTAGTTACCTACTCCGTAGTCCTAGTATTTGATACGTGCTGATCTGCGTGTACTGCTTGTATCAAGAGACGCAGCAGCAGATATCAAACTCAATATCCATCGTTTGTTTTAGCAACTTCCAGGAGTTATAGCTTTCTACACTGCCAAAGACATACCAGGTGTCAATAGTTTTATTCCAAAAGGTAGAATTTTACATATAGAGGACGAGGAAATAATATGCAGCGGAGATGTAAAGTATTTCAATCAACCGATAGGTATAATAGTAGCGGAAACTCAAGACATAGCTGAAAGAGCGTCTAGAATAGTAACAGCAACATACACTAATGTTCAAAAGCCAGTAATAGATGTTAAACAAGCCAAGAGTATTTCGTCAAGAAACAAACCCTTTATAAGTATAGAAGCAACTAATATTGGAAATGATGTAAAGAAAGTGGTAAAAGGAAATTACACAATTTATGGTCAGTATCATTTTTGCATGGAAACGCTGATTTGCGTGTCGCATCCAACAGAAGAAGGTATGCAGGTATACACAGCAACCCAATGGCTTGATGTGGTTCAACAAATGACTGCAAGAGCATTGAAAATGGATGTCAACAGGTATATTTTTTTCGGCTTCTTACAATAAATTAACCTAATATTGTTAGTCTGATTTCAAATGAGTACCAGATATCATGGCATGAAAGGAATACCTTCCTCATTTATATTGCCCTCAGATATTGTCCTAAATAGATATCTATGTTGAAGCATTTCGAGTGGTTTGTGATTTTCCTGTGACGCAGTGGAGAAAATAATGGACGGAGAGCATCATTTTTGCATAACAATTATTTTTTTTAAGAGTTTTGAGCAACAATAAAAATTTGATTAAAATTTGGCAACGATTGTGCTAACCTAATTTCAATTAGTACACATATTGCTCATTCTTATTACTAAATAGGCACCTAATATTTTCTTTTTTTAGGATTTGAATTCTTTTTTTTACTTTTGATGTATTCTGTTATTTCCAGAATCGATGTAACCTGTCGCCGTGTGGGGGGTGCATATGGATACAAAATATCTAGATCCACGCAGGTTGCAGTCGCTTGTAATCTAGTCGTACACAAGTTACATCGGCCTTGTAGATTTATTCAACCTATGAAAACGAACATGAAGGCTATTGGAAAAAGATTGCCGTGTTATCTTGGATACGAGGTAGGTGAATAAAGACGATAAATAAGAATATTTATAAAAATAAATTTCAAAACATGACATTTAAAAATTAAATGAATTATATTATCTACTACGTAGTTACTACTTATGTACGATCTTACTAATATTATAAATGTGATAGTTTGTATGTTTATTTATTTATTTGTTTGTTTGTTACTCCTTCACTCGAAAACTGCTGAACCGCTTTTCATGAAATTTGACACAGAAAGGAACAACACATAGGGTAGTTTTTATTCCGAAAAAATGTTCATGTGGGATGCCATGGGATGATTTTCTATTTTCCACGGGGTCGAAACGCGGGTGAAATCACGGGCGCAGCTATTTGAATATAATTTGTAGATATGAATTTTAAGAAACAAAGAACAATGGTCAAACAAAACCAGGCCCGGGAGCCTGGGATTTTGTCCGACACATTTTGAACATTATCCTTTAATGAAGTACTTTAAAAAAACTATGTCTTATAATGATACTACAATATTACTGACATATTTATTTAACTTCAATGGCTGCTGAACATGTATCTTAAGTTGTTACATGACCTAAATACAGAAGGGGTTGTGTATATTATCATCAACTCACACACATAAAAAAGATTAATGAAGAGTTAAGTATGCAATCATCTCGTTACTCTGCCTTACAGGTTGGTGTAAATAGCAAAGGAGTTATACAGTACGCAAATTGTGAAATGTACTCCGATAACGGTTATGTACACGCTGAAGAATTACAGCCTCTAGGATTAGAAGAATACCACAATTGTTACCTCAAAGATGCTTGGAACTATAAATCGTTTAATACCCTCACAGACACTCCGTCAAATACTTGGTGTCGCTCTCCAAGTATGTATCTTAAGGTTACTGCTACTAGCGTCCTTGCTCTGAAAAGTATATTAGATTTTTTTGTAGCATAGGAGGGGCAAAGAAGCAGTTGCACCCATTTTCATGACCACCGATGCCCATAGACAACCGCACAGAGGCTATAGAGATGTTTTTGCCCTCCTTTCTCTTCCCACCGCTATGGGTCACCGGCTACTTACAAACCGAACGAAACGCAATAGCACAACTGTCACTTTACGCCTCGTCGTGTAAGCGAGACCTCCCTGGTCGAGCACTGTGGCACTACCTCTTACTAAAAAAAATTGATAGACCCTACTTATATTTAAAAAACTGCATACTCAGAATAAATAGATCTTAACATTTCGGTAGTATTAAAATTAAATATAAACACATTATAATAACCGCGTTCTTCTTACGTCCATCCAGAAAAACTACTATTTGTTACAAATTATTTTTCATTTTTTTAGTAACCGTGGAAAATATATCTTTGGGTGAATTCATGATGGAACAAATATCCTACGAGCTTAACCTGGATCCAATACAAGTACGATTTGCGAATTTGGACAAAGAGAAACATAAAGATATGATAGAAATCTATGATACAGTAAGTGCTAGTGCTGAATACACAAGAAGAAGAGCTGTTGTCGATGATTTGAATGCGAGAAACAGGTGGAAGAAACGTGGATTAAGGTACTCGTTTATACGTTGGACACCGGCTGCTTTCCAGTATTTTGACGTAAATCTGAATGTTTATCACGAAGACGGTTCTGTTGTCATAACACATGGTGGTGTTGAAATGGGCCAGGGTCTCAATACAAAAGCTATACAAATTTGTTCATATTACCTAAAGATACCCATTGATAAAATCCAAATTAAAGCGAACGACACGACTACAACTCCTAACAGTTTTGTCTCAGGAGGTGCCACAGCGTCACAAAATGTCGGTATTGGAGTCAGAAGAGCTTGCGAAGCTTTACTAAAAAGGCTCGAACCAATTAAGAAGGATATGAAAGATCCATCTTGGGCAGATCTGATTAGAAAGGCACATTCAATGGATATTGACTTACAAGAGCATAGTTTTGTAAATATACAGGATATCCAGGCATATCACATTTACGGTATAGCACTGAATGAAGTTGAAATTGACGTACTAACTGGTGAATCGGAAATTATCAGAGTAGATTTAATAGAAGACGTGGGTAAAAGTATAAATCCAGACATCGATGTTGGCCAGGTAAGAGAATATAACAACACTTTTTCCTAAAACTACTAACTCGAATGTAATATAATACGGAAACCTCTATCAGTTGAAAGTAAAATAGCATGTACAAATATTTTTACCCATTAATATAAAAATCCCCAGTCATATTAAAAAATCGGAAAATTATATATTCTTGGCTAAAACAAAATTTAAATAAAAACCGGAACGGTTGTGCAATGAACAACCGATGACAATATTTTCGTTCTAGCTTTTTCTATTTTTTTTAAGGTTGAAGGTGCTTACATAATGGGCGTGGGATACTGGACTAGCGAGGAGTTGTTATACGATAAGAACACAGGAGAACTGATGTCAGACCGCTCCTGGGAGTACTGGGTACCGCAGGCCAAGGATATACCACAAGACTTCAGGATTTATTTTAGAAAACGATCGTATAGTACTGAGCTTATTCTTGGTGCAAAAGGTAATGAAATACGTGCCATGAAGATGTTTCTTTCTTTATTTATACTGATTTTACTTTTATTTTATGTATATTTATTTTTTTAATTTCGTCGACCAGGCTGGCCCAGTGGTATAGGGCTCGGATAAGCGGAGCATGTTGCGCCAGGGGTTGCGGGTTCGAACCCCGCCTTGGTCATGGATGTTTATCTATGTATTATACTATGTATATCTATAATAAAAATCTTAAATATATGTACCCATAACACAAGTCCTTACGGTACTTAGTACGGGGCTAGACTAACGTGGTGTGTTAGTCCACAGATATTATTTATTATTATTTATTACTAATGACGTTTACTGTTGGTGCTATAAACGTTTTTATCTACACTAATGTTGTAACATTCTACTTACGTTTCCAATAATTGACTTATAATAACTACTGTTATAGCTCAGACAACAAAAAACTCAATTTAAGCAATTTGACATGATGTTATAATATCCAAATCGATATCGTAAAATCTCAATTTAACACTGTGCTGGTGGGAGAGCCTTATGTCAAAATCCTTAACAGCGCGTGCTCGCTCCTGATTGGCCCTGCGCGCGCTGCAGCTGCGCTCTCATTGGTTAGATTTTAATGGCGGACGTTCACTGTGACAAATACAAAATCTTTATTGCAATCATGAGCACAAAGGTGGTAACATTTTATGTGTCCATACATGATACCCCGTTAGGGCGCAGCAACTTAATATTACAATTTTAATATTTATTACAAGACATATCGTCTAACTTTAGTTGGTACTGTCCTCAAAAAAATCTTTTAAATTATAATAACATTTTTTAGACATATATTTTTTTAATTGACTTTTAAATATGTTGAGACTGGTTATGTTGACAATACACGTACGCGTGAATTTAATGTTTCGCAATATTTGATTAATTGATTAATTGCTTTAGTGAAGATAAAATAGTGTATGCAACTGCATATAACACGGGTATTAAACCACTCGTTACTATTTTGAAACTAGCTCCGCTCGTTTCAAAAACTCACACTCGAGTTTTAATACGGAGGGTGTTATACGACAGTTGCATAAACTACTATTATAATATGATACAATTTAGCAATAATTGTTTCCTGTATTGTGATTAGTAATAAAATATTAAACAATTATACCAAAAAATCAGAGCTTTCTTATAATTTTAAATAATTTTTAAATAAATTTTCAATTGGAATTATATTCATAACTTACCATTACAGCAACTGGAGAACCTGCTACTTGTTTAGGAGTTGGTATCCCTATAGCGATGAGGGAAGCCATGGTATCTGCGCGATCTGAGACTGGTATACCCGCTAATAAATGGTTCACTATCGGTTAGTATTTTATTACGTTTTTTTCATACTACCTTAAAATTTCGATTACTGTTTTCTATGTAGTTTGATATTAATATATATACTAGATGTGCCCCGCGGTTTCACCCGCGTTTAATTTTTAAGAAATCCATCATAACTTTAACTTTTTATTTCGCCCCCTCTCGGGTTGAATTTCTAAAAATCTTTTTAGCTGATGCCTACGTCATAACATCTACCTGCATGGCAAATTTCAGCACGATCCGTCCAGTTGTTTGAGCTGTGCGTTGACCTTTGAATTTTATTTATTACGTAGATGGATTGTATAAGTGAATTTTTATCATCATCGATCAAAGAAAAAGGTTTTTCTTCCTATTTAGGGCTTCCCCAATGTAAACAAGTTTTGTTACGCCCTTAGTATCGTATATTATAGTTACGCTTTTGTTTCAGACGGTCCCTATTCTTGTGAGAAGATATGCATTAATTGTGGAACAAGAAAGGAAGATTTAAGATTTTGAGTTGAGGGACCAATCAGATAAACATTTATTTGTTATAAACACAGCTACATAATATCTATACATATAATAAAATCGTAGGAAAGTCAAAACTGTACATTGAATATTAAAAAAAATCTACATTCGATATCGAAGCCAAAAATAAAGTTTGTCTGTATGTATGTCCGGGCTAAACTCGAGTACAACATGAATTTACTTCACCACCA
Source organism: Calycopis cecrops (assembly GCA_001625245.1). NCBI lineage: Eukaryota > Metazoa > Arthropoda > Insecta > Lepidoptera > Lycaenidae > Calycopis > Calycopis cecrops. The sequence continues at coordinate 91,383 of LUGF01045083.1, forward strand.
CCTATGGGGCGGGAGCTGCGAATCTTTCATTCGGAAGAATTGAGAATTTTGGACTTCGAGAATGGAGGATTCTTGAAGTCCAAAATTCACGAAGAAACCATCCAAGCGAAGCTGCGGGCGAAAGCTAGTTTTAAAATAAAGAAACTTTTGTCCCTAAGTTCTGAAAGACACATGTCGAGAATTTTCTTAAGTGATAGACATCTTTGACTGACTTGACTTTTCCTTTTCAGTGGATTAACTAAACATAAAAAAACCATTACCTATATAGCAGCTGAGGTGTTTTTTACATCTTAATCCTTTTTTGAATAATGAACTGTGACACTTGAGTTAAGATTCTTTTTTAACTGACTTGACTTTAATCACACATTTTTGTAACGCTCTCGACAGCTTACTCCCCAAAAGCGCTCGTAAAGAGGTTTTCAATAAATCAAAATCCAAAGTAGCCTCGAGATAGTTAGGTACTTGAGAGTAAATAATTATTTTTATCATGCGATGTACCTGGAACTTGTACATAATATATAGTATATAGCACTCGCACTACATATTGTTCGTGTAAAATATTGTATTTAGCGTTGATTGTTAATGTTTCGTATTTTATTTTAAAATATAAATAAATAAAGTTAAATGTTTTTAAATTATTATTTACACGTATTCCTTGAATCTCTCGCAGTTTGTTAGTAGTAGACGACCCATTGGGATGAAGGGGACTTCCAAGGCCCCCATTCATAGGGTGACGGCCCAACCCCGAAACAGCCACCCAGGGGCCAACCATTAAGCGGCCGCAGAGGAGGGAGGACGGCAACGACACACCGCATTTGCTCTTCCTCTGCGGCCCCACCGCCTACCCATCGAACAGTGTTACCGTTCGGTCGCGGGAGACAGGATGCACGGCAACTACACACCGATACATATCATCTCCCGCGACCCCTCCTCCACGGACGCATCCAGATCGGGCTGTCCCCTCCTGGGATCCCTCTTCACCGTGGTGGCTCCAGCCACGGTTACTAAGCCCCCTCACCACGACAAGGTGGAGATCCGTCGAGAGGGTGTCTGTAGGGGTACCTAATGGATTGGTAATTTACTACGTAGGACATTGAAAATAATTGACAATCATAATAAAATATAGAATATGTTTTTGTTTGCTCCCTATACTATGAAAAGTACAGACAGATTCACAATCGGTCACAATTAAAACAATTATCTTTATATGATATACCTACTAGCGGATGATTAAAATCGGTCCAGCTGTAGCATATACGATAAAATGAAACAAAAAATCCATTTTAATTTTAGTGTAGATTGCGATACTTTATATCTTTCTCTTACACCACTAAAACCTAGTAGATATATAAAGTATAGGTATAAAGTATTTAGTTTATACAAAGGGAGGTTCTCCACACATAAATCTTGGCTTGTTCTTGCATAAAGATGTAACGCTGCGAAAGAGGAAATAGCGCATTAATCTCATGGCTGCATTGGCCCCATGTACGGTGAGGTTAGTCCTTACGATCCGACGTTTGGGGTTGATAGAAAAGTTGAACTAACGTCCAACTAAAATTTATATTATGTGCATGCGAGTAGGTAATGGCTTGGACGTTGAAACCCACCACGCTTATCCGATGCGGGTTGATGGGCGCAATCCACCACCGGATCGGATACGATAGAGAATTGTGGAAAGAGATTAGAGAGGCCTTCGCCCAGCAGTGATACACACCAGGCTGATAATAATAATAATATTGTGTGTGAAAATTTCATCTCCAGCCCAAAATAGATTTCACAAAAGCTTTTTTTTTTTAATAGATAGGCTTGCGAATGGCCATTGCCTGGTGGAAAGTGAAGACTTGGCCGACGATGGAGCACGCTTGCCTAGAAGGTAGCTATTCACCCTCGATTTTAAGATTCCCAGGTTGTAGGTATCAGGGAATACATACGCTGGTAGAGTATTCCACACTTTGTTTTGTTTTGTTCTTCTTTAGTAAGAGATAGTCACAATGCATGCTTTCATGCAGCAGAATTGGGCCGGCCCGTCCGAGGAGGTAGCGACTTAAACGACATTAGCGTAAAGTGACAGCTCTGCTATTATGTTTCGTGCGGTGTGTAAAGCCGGCGACCCATAGAGAGGAAAGGAATAACCTTCAAGGAAGGGCAACACATCTGTATAACCTTTATGCAGATTTCTATTGGCGTCGGTATTCATGAAAATGACTCCGACTGCTCCTTTACTCCCCCACACTATAAAAAAACTATTTTTGGTATAACTTTGGGTTCCAGACGATCGGAACGACATGTCTTAAGACAAATCGTGTCGTGTAAGCCGGGCATTACTCCTGATCAATAAGTCACACGCCCTATAATATATTCTTGGCTTATCTGTCATTCCAATCTGAACTGTTTTCCTTTACTTTGAGACAGGGGGAGGACGTATCTTCTGATTGAAATCGTTGGGGAGGGAGACATGACTGCAGTGATATCTTTAAAATAGGTAATTCGAGAGCGTATATTAAAAAAGAACGAATATTAAGTTAATGAAACAATATTTCTGAAGACTTTTCACTATAGAATAAGTAAAGGTATTAAAGATAGCTCAGGGACATAATATGGCTGGCTATGCACTGAGTATCTTTGAAGGCTCGCGTCCAAAATGATATATTTAGACCGCGAACTAAAGTCACCGACATAGCCCAAATAATTAGCAAGCTGAAGTGGGATTGGGCTGGTCACATCTGCCGCGGAACTGACAACCGATGGAGCAAAAGGGTTTTAGAGTGAAGATAACGTCTTAGCGAGCCTAGGATATGACGCCCTATAGCTAGATGGAGTGACGACATTAGCAAAGTGGCTGGCACTGTCTGGAGACAAAGATCTGAATACCGAGCTCAGAGGAGTGCACTTGGGGAAGCCTATGTCCAACAGTGGACGAAAATAGTATGATGATGATTATGGTGAATAGAGGAATGACCTCTTATATTATTATCCACGTTCAATCAAAAATATAAAATAATAAAACATATAAAAATAAAAAGTAATACATTTCAGTATAGGTTTTTGAGTGTGGGTCTTAAAAAAACGCTTATCCCTTAATTTTTTTTGTTTTTTTATAGTGTACTGTACCATATTATTTATTTTAATGTACGCTGTTATAATTCACCTACATGGACGAATGGATATAAGACACCGATGTAATTAGGTCGGATAAAATTTTATGAGGTTCGACCAAAAACGTTAAAAAAATGAAGGCCTTTTTTTAACGTCCTTCGGCTCGACGAAGGGTACAAAAAGTAAGGCGTCATCCAGACAAAGGGTACAATGACTGTGATTAATATAATATGTGTTTTGATTAATATTATGTTACGATATCGAATATCAATGTTGGTAATGGTAACAATGGTTGTATATGATTCAGTAAGGGGAAGTGGAATCCCCCCTCGACGGATCTCCACCTTAATAAACACCACAAAATATGGATGTGAATCTGAAATAAATGATTATTATTATAAAGATGCGCTACCTTCCTTTCTTCGCCCACCTCCATGGGTCAACGGCTACTTACACAACGCACGAAACGCGACAGCACAGCAATACTTTACGCCGGTCTCGTGTAAGCGAGAGGTATCTCCCCGGTCAAGTCAAGTATGCAGTGTGGCACTACCTCTTACAACTATCCAGTCACAATGCAATGAATTTGTAGCACACATCTTTTGCCAACAGTAACTTCAAGTTATCCTAGCGCCGCTTTCGCATGTTGCTGACGAACTCATAATAGTTTTCTGTCCTAACACCGCTTAAAAAAGGTTCTACTTATACAGGTAAGTTAGCAGTCGGAACTCAGAAATATCGTTGTGCTATCTTAAAGCGTTGTCGCACTAAGTATTCATTGGCATTGTTTTAAATGTGTTAACAACTAAATGTATGCTTATACATTATACACTCTCCATACTCCTCCAACTATAATGGCAAATCTATAAACAAAAATAATCTTACTATAATAGGACACACTTCCGACTTAAACTTATACCAATGTAAGGTACAAATTTAATTGCAACGTTGTAACGAAATAAACTGTGTGGATAAATTTACATATTTAGGTTTCAGTGTTGCTAAAATTTTAAATTCGAGGTTGCACATAAATGAGATTTGTAATAAGTCAAGGTCAATAAAGTTTTACCAGATAAAAAGTACGCTAAGAATTGTATATTATTCGCTTGCCGAATTGCTTATTATATTTATTATGGTCTCTTATTATTATATTTATTATGACAAAGACTTACAAATAGGACTAATAAAATTTGACTAGACTATTTACTATTTTAGTGACTATTATAACTAGACTATTTGATATGCTTACAGTTTTATAACAAAGATTCTCATAAACTGTATGTTAATGACGAGAACAACACACCGAGAGTTACGGAAAATAAGTTAATAAAACCAAAGGTAAATAATTACTATGGGACAAGAACATTCCAATAGTTGCTTCCTAAGGAATTTAATAACATAGATTGCCGATGATCGAGCCGATAATTTTAAAATAAGATTTAGAAATAAGTATTGGCCCTTTAAAAAAATTCTCTTATATTTTGGAAAATTATTATTTGTATCATCATATCGCTTTGTTTTAATTGTAGTAGTTACAATATCAACTTTAACCTAAAATGTTAAACGTCAAAAATCAGCATGTTGCTTTTCTTTTTTTTAATGTCATAGGGGGACAAACGAGCCGTCGAAATCTTTCATTGTCTATCGACTCCTATTAACATTCACACAAATAAGGCTATGCACATTCAGCATTATTCTCTTTTACCTTCTTCCTCCTCAATTATGGGCTAAACACAATACACAAACACTAAACGAATCGCAATAGCTTTCACTTCACGCCGGCCTCATGTAAGCGAGTTTTTCAGTTATGAAGAGATGTCAACATCTTCGAGTTTGTCTCCCGACTAAGGTGACCATACGTCCTGATCTCCGCTGCGACAACCAGCTTTTTAATAGATATCATGTTCTATCATATGTAATATCTTAGTTTAATTATTTATTGATCGCAAATTTTTAAACTACGCCAATATTACCCAATACTCATGACTGGATTTTATGTGACAAAAGTAAATAAATTATAAATTGACATAAAAATTTAACAACTTAGAGGTTTCCATAATTTCACGCGAGTGAAACCACGGACTCGCAACTATTAGTTAGTGCGAATACAATACATACGATTAAACAAGAACAAATTTCATGCATTATTCAAGAGAAGACTAATTTAAATAATATTATTACCCTTACATTGGCAATAGCTTCTGCACTTATTATAAGTCACAAGCAGATTAATATAGGTGCAAGTCTGAAATTGACGTCTTTTCTGTGATCGCCTCTTAGACTACGAACGTTAAATACTGGGGGTATATTTTTATACATATGAATCTCGGTAAATATGGACAGAATTCAATTTAAAGTTAATGGCTTACAATATTCTGGTAAGTAGTTTTTTACCATTTTATCCTATCGTAACCCTTTAAAAATACATCAGTTATGCACCAATCAGACTAAATCTTCTCACAACTTATCATAGTTTATTTTGTATATTTAGAGTATTTGCTTTATTACTTTCTTAAATATTATGAGTGCAATAAATAATTAAGAAACTTTACCAAATAATTGAAGACAACAGAATAAACCTTTAAGGGGACCAGAGATGACGTTTGTTATTTTTATTTGTTTTTTGAATTTTTGGAGCAATAAAATAAAAAAATAGTAAATTTTAACTCTCTCTATGGACTCTCAAACTGTACAAAACTCAAAATATGTCCCACATTCGCCCGTGGCATTTTTCCGTTATACTTTTATTTCAGTCGGTGGAGAAGTGGACTCGAGCGTCACCTTACTGGACTATCTCCGAAAGACGCTGGGGCTGTGGGGTACAAAGTACATGTGCAGGGAGGGGGGGTGTGGGGCCTGCATTGTGAGCATCTCGAAAAAAAACAAAGCACCTCCAGAAAGCGTTAACGCTGTAAGTACGATTTTTACTATATATGTCTTTTTATTGTAAAAAAGGTGAAACTAACAATCGCAGCCATTTGAAGACTGCCGATGCCCATAAACATGACTTGTGCACAACAGAAGATAACTCAAATTCGTTTGGATATAAGCAAAATAAGGGCACTTTTTTCATCTGATCTGGTGACTCTTTGAGGGGTTTCAAATGGTCTCAGATAATAACGGAATACTTAATTCGACATAACGAATGAAAAGTTAATTACTTGGTCTCTCCGGAACGAAGATTAATTTAGTCTCTAAGCAGCTGAGTGTAGTCAGCCGATCGAAGCAGTACTTCAGGCCAGCGAGGGTGCTGCAACCATACAAGACGCAGGCGGCACATGGTGTAATACTTTGCTTACCTTTGGGCTCGTGCCCCTCAATTTCGACTTGCTCCATTTTACAGCATAAAATGTAGATCGATTTGAATCGTGAAGGGCCTAATTATTTCCGATTGAGTTTCTTCTTCTTCTTTCGCATTACAGAGAGAAGTTGGCTTGCTCTGCAGTTTCTACTGCGTCTGCAATGGGAAGTGTTTTTCGGGTTAACACCAGCTCAGGAATTATATTATTTTCGGACCGAAAGTTAAAGTTTCACCGTCAACATTTCGATTTTTCAAAGTCCACAACAGAGTGCTTTAGGTCTATTTTTACACTTCTCACATTGCGTATGCTCCACCGAAGTTAAATAATACGAACAAAGGGCATAACACATCATTTGGGATTGTTATCTTTGGCACAGTGAGCGAATCATAATGTTAGACAACATTTAGGTACAGCGTTTTAAGGGGTAATCTGCTAGGCGACTTCGTCGACAATGTGAGGAAAATCCTTGACTTGATCAAGCGATCGTGTCATACCGTGGAAAAATACAATTTTTTCTCAGTCATTACAACTTCTTAAACTAACAAATTAATGCTAATTACTGAGCTATTATGTAGTAGGATTAAAACAAATGTATGCTAATTATTCAGTTTAGTGTTCGTTATTAGGATTAATATCTCCGAGATGCATAACAGCTGAATTTTACCTGGCCGTCCTCTCTTTTCTGGGCGTGTATAAGCCATTGCAATATTGTATACGGGCCCTGCTTTGACTGAGAGAGAAATTGAAATTAGTTCCTACTCCAATTTTTGTGATTAAATTCGCAGGACCCATAACAGTTTTAGATTTTCTCTAAAGGAAAGAGACATGAGCCCCGTCAATCCTGACGACACAAGAATAGCAGCTGTTTAAACAATGTTTTTTTTAATTCGTTGCGTAATCAACTGCTGCCCTGGGTTCCCCAACCAAAAGCGACCTATCGTTCTACAAAATAATTGCCTATTTCTATCTTAAAAGCACCTGCAAAAAAATTAAATGTCTATGGGGAGTAGTAGTCACACCTGCTAGCTTGTACTTTATCATTTAAAATAGCATTTTATGCATATTTTCAGTGTCTTGTCTCAATAACCTCTTGCCACAATTGGGAGATAACTACCGTGGAGGGGATAGGGAACCGGCACGTGGGGTACCACCCGGTGCAGACGGTCCTCGCGGAGACAAACGGCACGCAATGTGGATACTGCAGCCCGGGGTGGGTTATGGCGATGTACAGGTATGTATACATTATTAATACCTAGACTCATTTGAGAGGGTTATCCGGTTATGTTTTTTTTTCGATGTAAAACTTAGGTACACCCACCATGTGTGGAGTCCACGGGGTGGGGAAAACCACCACAAAAACATCAGTTTGGTGAGTGCCAGAAATTGTCATAAGGGAACTTCGACGAATAGTCCGTCCTCTAAGGGACTGACGCTACCTCCACAACAGCGAGTTCCGCCATAGAACAAGCAAACCGCTTCGCGACTATGCAATGCAGTAAGGTTCTAGTCCCCGCCCTTTGCCTCTGTGCAATAAGCATCCTCCTACTGCTCTTATTATAAGAGATTCAAGGTTCGCGCTATGCCCTTATATTTCCACTGATGTTCTTCAATGAATTAGGCAGAAGTCTATTAAATACTTCTCGTTATGCACATAATATTAAGCTTAATTTATTAAAATCATTATTTATTTTCTTACAATAATTTAGCGGTTCTGCAGAACCTTGCCAAAACAACAATAGCTATATAAAATAACGGCTTGCTAAATGGCAAAGTCAATCTTAAAATAATCTTAAATCAAATGAGTTAACTTCATCTTTAATTAAAGTGTACCAGTATGTTTTGTCTGTAAATTACTTACAAGTAGGTACTTAGATAACGCTATATCGTCGGTATAATGGGAAAACTGAATAACTCAATATTTCAAGTTTTGAGATAATCGCGATTTACCGTTTTTTTGACACTCTTTTTTAAATTAATAACAAACTGAGAACAATTTTACTGTCGAAATTTTAATATGTTTTAGGCATGTTTGCTCTCTAATTTATGCTTAATTAAACTAATTTCCTTCATTAACCAAAAAAATAATAAAAATCAAAAACAAGTTATCTAATTTTGCCACATCAAGATATTGAAATTATACCGTAGTTAGCTAATTCTTTATGTTAGTTATTCAGTTTTCACATCACAGTTCACACATTAGATGGATGTGAATATACGAATTTGGGTCAACTAAGTATACTTATTTAGCTTTGAACTTGAAGAAATATTTAAACAAGAAAGTTAGGCATTTTTAGTGGAAGTTAATTTGAGCATTTTTAATTGATTATTTATCTTATATTTTTAATTATATTTTTAATTAATCAGTGATTATCGATTTCTTAGTGATCGATAATAATTATTTATCGATCTCACTGATGCAAACAAAAGAGTTTGGAAGTAGTAAATTCGTTTATTTAGAAAAAAACTAAAATTGACACTATCAATGTATAAATTAACATGATTAGGTATGGTAACAAAATATAATTATGTAATAAAATTAAATAAAATTACTTATAAATTATTATAAATCTTTTAAAATCAACAAAAACAAAAATAGCTTTCCTTTACATTAAAACATTATATAATTTTAATCACGAAAAACATGGTCTATCCAGTCAACTTTTTTTAGTAATAAATTATTATAAGTTTTTTAAAATAAACTAAAAATAAAATAACTTTTCCTCACAATTAAACATAAATTCTAAAAACAAAAAAGAACACGTATTATCAATTTAATGTAATAAAAAAATTAATCGTCTGCATCTGATGAGTCAGTGCATGTTTGTCTACTCGGATTATTTGTTGAATGTAAATTTTCGTATCAACCATGGTGGTCTTGGGGTTTAATTTTCTTTTTACTAAGTTGCATCAGGTCCCTCTTTTTCTCTTTAGTTATTGGTAAAAGCTGATTATACGCCCTAGAAATGTCTTCAGACAATGCCCCTATAACAGGCATTTCAGTATTTATAGTTCTTCTAGTTGATCTTTCGGGCTTACATAGGGTATTTAATGACTGGTATACCTACACCATTATAGTCATACCGGTACTTTATATAGCCTGGCAAGTTCTTTTGGAATTTTAAGCATTTTATTTTTAGCCAATTTACAGTGTCTCCATTCTCTGCTACAGTCTTATTTTTTATAATACTTAAAGCTAAGGATTTTACATCTAGCATGTATTTGTATGATAACTCTGTAACATTGTACGGAGTAGCGTTTTTGTTGTGTCTTTTCGACCGTGCCTTTTTCATGATATCCTTCCATTCTGTTATGGAGTACGTTTCTCTTTATTTTTCTTTTCTAAGGCACTATGCATGGCGTCTACCTCCATAAAGCTGTGACCACTTTCTAAATGATTTTAATTGTTCTGTGGTTGTGAATTAAATGTAATAAGAATGCTGCAATGTATTGTTTCCGATTTTGCCCTGAACATGTATCAGAATATATAATTACGTGTGTTATAGCCCCAGGGAGTCCATTAGTGAGCGTTATTTTGTGGAGGTTTAAACTCGTATATAGATAAATTATACAAGTTTAACTTTCTGGAATAGTACGTAAGACTATCTGCAGTAGATGGGATTTGTAAAAGACTGTAAATCCATCGTGACACGCATAAGTGACTCGTCCTCTTCTGATTTTTTTTATCAAATTCTTTAGCCCTGTATGATGCTTCTTTTCGTTCTATATGTTGACTGTACTCATTTTTAATATTAGTATTTATTTTATCTTTTTTGTATGTATTACACATGGTGGTCTTTTTTCGGACGGAAAAACGATAAATTGTATTGTGTGCCGAACACTTTCCTGTAAATAGATATTTTGACCGGTATCTTGTTGTCGTTTTTCATTTTCTCCACATACAATTCATACATTTTTTTTATCGACAATATGGGATCTAAATATTTTCGAGACGATTATTTTCTGCAATAATGTGAATCAACGGTAGGAAAACTTTCAATGTGGTTTTTAATATCGTTTTCATCGGTCATCTTTAGTTTTATTTAAAGGTCTTCTTTTGCCACGATGGTCCGTCTGTAAAAAGTGCCATTTTTAGGGTTCCGTATCTCAAAGAGAAAAAACAGAACCCTTATAGGATCGCTTTGTTGTCCGTCTGTCTGTACGTCTGTCAAGACCTTTTTCTCTAAAACGCGTGAAAGGATTAAGCTGAAATTTTTGTCAAATACGAAGGTCAGTTACGCCTTGAAAAAATCACACTTTTAAGTTAACGCAATTAAAAGTAATAGCCAATTTTGCACAAATTTTGCATAAAACGTACTTTGTCGAAAACCATAAATTATCGGGTGCTTCCCGTTGACCTGGAGTTGTGAAATTTGGCAAGAAGTAAGGACTTATAGCACATATATAGGAATACTGAAAGCTAGTAAATTATATGTAGATCATTGGAAAAATCATTATCACCTTATAACTAATTCGCTTACTAAATGTGTGCCGCAACCGTCTATTAGACGGTATTCCTCAATGATCGGGTCCTACGTTTAAATTATTTCGCGCCAATTTGAATTACATGGCTTATGGTCGTATACTATAAATACAAATATTACATAATTTCACTTATTGGCATTTATTTGACTGGAATTTCCTATAAAGGTATATTTTCTCGAAGTAGAAATAAATAAAAATAATTATTTAATAATGAAAGAACGCAATGAGTTATTAAATTCGGGGGCGGGTTTCCCGAATTGAATAACTCAAGTTGTTTAGTTTTCCTTCAACTTAACTAGTTTAATTAGTATATTTTCGTTCATGGAAAAACTAAATAACTAATTTTAGCTAATTCGTTTCATACTCAAGTGTTTTAAAGTCACAGTTGTTTATTTAAAAATAGAGTTAGTCTTTTTTTCTATAAATGTTAAGTGTTAATTTAAACATATCTATTTTCACAATTGAAACACGAAAATGGCTTTATTTTTGGATTGGGTTAAGTTACGAGAATGTTTGTTAGACCAAAAGATGCGGCACATTTTGGGGGTTACGAATATGGCAAAAAGTCAATTTGGCCAAAATCGGAGTTATTCAGTTTTCCCATTATACCGACGATATGTTATATTCCTTACAAAAAGTTAATAGTTAAGATAATGAAGTACAGTCGCGATCTACTCGGATTTTCTTACAGCTAGACAAGGTTTTAAAATACGTCGTATTTCTTAGAATACATTTTGCAAAAGCATTGGAGAAAGCTTGCAAAAATTGCAAAAATGTATTATTATAATAAGGACATATCGGTTATTTCTTCTACATCTACATCTCTTACATTTACTATTTTACTCGTATTTTACGAAAAGGTAAAGTACTTAAACTTTTCTAGAACAAAATTATATTTCTAAACTAAATAAAAATTCGTAAAACGCTGTGTGGAAATTATATTACATATTTTGTAGTAGAATTAATTTTGTATCTGCATTTTATTGCAAAAGTTACAGGAAACTGTTACAGAACAGTTGTATTTAAACTAATAAGAATGATAAATTATTAATAATAATTGCTCTTTATATATAAAGATAGATAACGTAAGGCATGGTGATCATAAACATAACTTATATTACATACACATAAACACAGACATTAGTACCAAGTTATTTCCGGCATGAAAAGTTATCAGATATTGTTTCTAAAAATGTATGTCCTAATAGTTAAATGCTACTAATAAACTAATATAACTAATATCTATACAAAAACGGGTCTTCGCCTATCTTTCAATTGGCAAACGCTCATTTTTTATGTTATGTTAGATTTGACAAGGATAGCAATTTATACATTTATAGCAAAGCTTTAACGAATATAATTATGCACTTTGCAGCAAAAATGTGCCTGTCACGGACGGGAAGTACACATTACTTGCTCACATGATAACGCTACTGAACGGGAGCGATTAGCGAAAGCTAAGTACACTTTTGTACACTTTGTGTGCGCCGGTCGTGAACAGAAGGAACCTGACTTCTCGTTTGCCCCTTTATACAAGAATTAAAGAAAAAAAAAATTATAGTTCACGGGGCAAACGATCATCGGGTCACCGTAATAAAGGTGATTTCCGACGTCCACAGACATCTGCAACACCGGGGGTTTTGCAGTTATCAAAGTTAAGTTTTTTTTAAGTTAGCAAATCTACATAACTTATATTGATATTGGTATTTTTAGTCTACTTAAGGCCAAGAAAATGACGAAACTGGAGATTGAACAGTCACTCGGTAGCAATGTATGTCGATGCACTGGATACAGGCCGATCTTGGAAGCATTTAAAAAATTCGCATCCGATGCTTATAAGCCTATTGACATCATGGATATAGAAGACTTAAAAATTTGTAACAAATCAGGAGAAATATGTTCCAAAACAAATTGCGATGACTTTGACTGGTGCATGGTATCTAAAGATGGCGTGGCTGGAAGATTAGTTCACATTCAACTAGGGGATGGAAAGCATTGGTACAAAGTGGATACTATCAATGACATTTATGAAGTATTTCGAGAAAAGGGCACCGACTCGTATATGCTTGTTGCTGGTAATACAGGAAAAGGTAATATAAAAGTGAACAGTTTAAAAGAATCTGATATTAAAATGTAAAATATCGTTGTTGATTATGTAACTGCAACAAAGCTGCAAACATACACTCCATTTGCTCTGACTATTGCATTGGGAAACTGGGTAGAATATTTGTTGTTGTAAATTTTAGAAGAAATAATATTACTTGTTCTAAAATGCATTATTAGAATTATATAGGACATTAAACTCTACAGTTAGACAGACATTAAAATGCTAACATGACAACAATTTTACATTGGCCTATGATAAAATATAACGTCTAGTATTATAGTTATGAGCCTGTTCAGATGAAGTGTTTTACGCGCGAGTCGACTCCCGTGTAGTCGGTAGTTCTGCACACAACGGCGCCCGAGCACAGATTAATAAACCTAAGTATGACGACACCGCGCCGCCGCTGCAACACGCGCGTTTTAAGAAACGTATCTGCATGCGACATAATAATAATATGTACATAAGTATCACTAGTATCACGGCAATGCGCGAGTGCCTAGAGTCAAAACGCTTAATCTGGACAGGGTCTAAGATTGTAGCCATATGATTTACAAGACACGAATGATTGTTTCTTTTTGAATAATTTCATGTTAGTGACACATAGTGCGCTGACAAGACCGGGAAGATATATCGCTTGATTACACCTTAAAATGACAGTACTTTTCTCGATTCATACGATTTGTGAGTAGCTGGTAGTTTCATGGACTGATTATAACAATATTCTTTCAAACATTTTATGTTTTTTACTTTTTAGGTGTGTATCCTATTCACGAATACCCACGAATATTGATCGATGTCACAGGAATCCCAGAATTAACTGGACATTATTTCGACCAGAACTTGGTGATAGGAGGTGGTACTACGCTTTCTGAACTTGCACGATTATTCAAACAATATTCTACTACTGACTATTTTGGGTATTTAAAAGTGTTGAATGATCATTTAAGCTTAGTAGCCCACATACCGGTTAAAAATGTAAGTCTCCAATTTTTATCTGATAGCTTAGTTTTACTCTACTACTTAATATTACTTACTGAACCACTTAATTTTACTCTTTTTCTTCGTGAATTATTATACTTCATTGAAAATGTATTTGAGTAGCCACAAATTGAATTACAGTTAAGCCCTTTTACATGTTAGTCTTTAAATTTAAGAAATTGTATATGAAATTATTAATAGAAATGAAAAATAAAAAAAAATGGAAGATTCGTTTTAGCGCCTTTTATAAAATAATAGCAATTACTTTAAAATGAACTACGAACTACGAAATATCATAGACTATTAAACAGTAATATATCACGTTGCCCCGTGCACGTTATCCTTGAGCAGTTCTTTGGGGTTTAGTTCTCAATTAGTTTAGTTTAGTTTTGTATATTAGCTTCATTGAAACTTAGCACATTTCGCACAGTCTGCGACGGTTCGTCGAGAAGATTTATTTTTCCTTATAAAGAAAGTTTATTTCATATCGTACTCTTTGTCTAGGTACACAGACCTCACCTATTTTAAAACTACTATTTTTTTTATTATTACAAGACAACTGACACTACTTTACAGTAGTTCGTGCTTTACCTAATAATAAGTAATATGTATGTTTCTTACAGTAAATCATAAATAGTACAATAAATTATAGATATTTTTAATAGATTATAAAAACCTCGAAATACATGACTGTAACGTTTATTACCTTAGATTAAGTATACTAGTGTATTTTTATGCTATAAGGAGGATACTAATGTATGTAAGGAGTGAGAAATAACTTTGAAAAAATTTTGAGGCTAATTTATTGCTCCGATTGATCTGATTTTTATTGTGTAGCCGGAAAATAATACACTAAATATGTGGTTTCATTTAATGCCACTCGCTTGTATCAACCTTGTAAATAATTTCTTAAATTTATGTAACGTATTAAATATATTTCCGGTGTCTAAGTAGTACCCGTAACACAAATTCTTACTTACCATTACCTACCTACCTTACCAAATTTGTACTTACCATGGGGCTAGACTAGCGTAGTGTGTAAAAGTCCACAGATATTTTTATATCATTATATACAATTTCAGATCGGAACAATAGCTGGTAATTTAATGTTGAAAAATTACAACACCAGATTCAAATCGGACATATTCGTGATGCTGGCCACAGTGGGCGCCCAGGTGACAATAGGTGAGAAGACATTACTCTGATCCTATTAATATTATAAATGCGAAAGTTTGTATGTTTGTTTGTTTGTTCCTCCTTCACGCAAAAACTGCTAAACCGATTTTCCTGAAATTTGGGACACACATAGAGGGTAACTTGGATTAACACATAGGATAGTTTTTATCCAGAAAAAATGTTTCTGTGGGATTACATGGGATGATTTTCTATTTTCCACGGGATCGAAATTTACGCGGGTGAAACCGGGCGCTGTTAGTAAATTGATAACAAATACATTACTAAGAGGTAGTGCCATGCTGCATTGCAGGTGAATTGGACTTGCACGACCGGGTATGATATCTCTCGCTCATATGTTTTTGGCGTGAAATGGCAGCTGTGCTGTCGCGTTTCGCGAATTTTAGTAGCCAATGGCTAGTGAAAGAGGAAAGAAGGTAACGCGCCTGTATGTCCCCATGAGCGTCATCAAAAGGCTCCAACTTAGACCCCAAAGCAATATAAAAAAAAGATTGGTGATGATTGTCATTATTTTATTATTTTAAATTTATATTGTTCCTTTATAGTAACGCTGCCTGGGGTCACAAAGTCGATGTCCATGAGGACCTTCCTCAGAGAGGACATGAGAGGGAAGGTCGTACTGAACGTAATGCTGCCGCCGCTGAACGAAGAAAATAAAGTTGTGACCTTTAAGGTAAGGCTAGTAAGAGTAAGAGGTAGTCCACGCTGCATGTAGCCGAATTGGGCCGGCACGACCGGGGAGGTAAATTTTACTTCCTTTGATTCGGTTCACCTTGGACACTGAAGTGTCCTAAAGGACCTAAAGGAGAGAATGAAAGATAGATAAGTTAAAAAAAAAGAGACAATGCCAAACCTGATTACATAAGCAATTATGTGAAAGTTTGGTATTTTATAGTAACATATCAATGATACTTAATCTGTACAAACTGTGCAAACCACCATGTGATATAAAGGTATTATTTTGACTTATAATAATAGACAAAATGCAAATGAAAATATTTTTACTCAAAATAGAATTTAAAAAAATATTTTGAACTTCAAAAATTACATCTACCACCGGTTCAACCCTAGCCCTGCCCTGAGAAGAACCGGCGAAATAAACTCAGCGGGTCTTAAGAGACAAAAGACTCCCAGCCCATTTAGGCTACGAGCGCTATCTCTAGCTATCTCCATATAATAGAGACTACGCAGGTCACGTGTATCGTCGATCTGTCATCGCCCTAACCAGATGATGTCACCTTGCTGTGGCGGGGGGATTGCATACCTTTGTGATCCAAGGCTNNNCCGGACAGGCTTGGGGAGAGAAGCCAGACTCAGTCTTCCAGCCGTACCTCTGCAGTAGCAGACGGCGGGTATCGGGACGGCTGGCGGGTCCACACACGGACTTAGAGGCATGCTCCTTCGAATTACTAGGGCAAGTCGGCATGCATGCAAAACTTTTTTGTTTTTTACAGATAATGCCAAGGTCACAGAACGCTCACGCTGTCGTGCATTGCGGGTACTTGTACAGACTGGACCCGGCGAACATAGTAAAGCGCTGCAGGATCATCTACAGCGGTCTCTCACCAACGTTTATTAGGGCGTTGAAGACCGAAGAGTTTCTGCTTGGCAAACCTTTGTTCTCAAATGAGACGTTACAAGGCGCACTGAAGGTTCTTAATGGGGAAATGGTCGTCACTAGGAAACTTCCAGAACTGTCAGAAGAGTATAGACGGCAATTGGCGTTGAACTTATTCTACAAGGTATGTATTTAATGTGCAATTTATATTGGCCTTCCAGCTGCATCAATTTAGAGTAATGGTTCTTATCCAGTGGTCCGCAGAAGCCAAAGTATGGTCCTCGAATGATTTTAAATTTAGCACTAAGCCGCTTTTTGCCGTGCAGTGATTTAGAATTTCTTTATTATACACGCGTTGTGGTCCCTGGCCAATAAAAGGTTGGAAACCCCTGATTTAGAGTATCATTCTTTAAAATGCGTTATCTTCGCATTTGGAAATGTTACAGAGGACAAAATTAATACATAATAAATACCGTGGCTTCACTTGACATTACTGTAGCTAGTCATTTTATCTAGCTAGCTAGCTAGTCATTAACAAAAATTAAATAATTTATTAACATTTAGGGACTGCTAACAATTTGCCCGCCAACTTTATTGAAACCAAAATATGCTTCGGGTGCTGTTAAAATTCATTCTACTAGGCCGGTGTCTAGTGGACAGCAAACATTTGATCAAGATGCGAGAGATTGGCCCGTCAACAAGGCGATGCCCAAATTAGATGGAGTAGTAAGTACTCAAGTACTCTCTAACAAATACTTGTAGTAGATTAAATTACAATATTAGTAGGTAATGGTTTCTATTAAAATTATTAAATCTTTCACCGAGTATAACCCATTGATTTCATCTATGAGTAGTACAAAAGATAATAATATTTTGAATTTGAAGTTAAAAATATGATACTTCACTTAATAATATCATATTCTAAATAAGCATAGGTATAATTTTTCCTTAAAGTCTCTATCCGTTGCTGAAAAAGTAAAAAAAATACAAACATGTTTATTTTTATATATTTCAAGGTTGATACATTATACTACTTTAGTACCTACTTATTTTGGTAGAAGGTTATATGTATAACTCTCGTTGACAGTGTGTTCTAAATGGGTATTATTATTTTCATATTATATTCTTATATATTCATATTAGATACTAATGTAAAAATTACACATTTCAGATTCAATGTGCAGGTGAAGCCAAATATACTGAAGATTTCGTATCGATCCCAAATGAAGTCTATGCGGCTTTTGTATTAAGTACAGTTGCATTGGGTACCATTGTCAATATTGACACTAGCAAAGCTTTCGTAAGAATTGTTTATTTTTTTTAGGATACTTTAAAAAACTTTGTTGTTGTTTAGGATGAGAACCTGACCCCATTGCACGATTACGAAGTAGTAGTTGACACTGTTCAAAGGTTCAAACCGGACAATCTCCAAGGAGAAGAAGTCGCTTGAGGAGTCATGTTGCTTGTTGATCCGGCGCCCTTCTAATATGGCTGAAGGCACCCGCAGGGGTTTAGTTGGTAGGGGTAGTCAAGTTGCCGAGCCCGACACTGTACCCAGTTGAGCCACCCGGGCTCCTGGGTATCATACGTAAGGATATTCCCCTGCGCTATCAAAAAATGGTACACTTAGACCTGATAAATAAACTACTAATTTCACATACTGATTTTCGTCTCCTATTTTAAAATACTGCATACTGTGTATAGTGCTGGTACACTGATTTGTTTCAGAAACTGCCGGGAGTTATTGCTTTTTACACTGCCAAAGACATACCAGGCGTTAATAGTTTTATTCCCAAAGGTAGAATAATACACATAGAGGACGAGGAAATACTATGCAGTGGAGAAGTTAAGTATTTCAATCAACCGATAGGTATAATAGTAGCGGAAACTCAAGACATAGCTGAAAGAGCGTCTAGAATAGTAACAGCAACATACACTAATGTTCAAAAGCCAGTAGTAGATGTTAAACAAGCCAAAGATATTTCATCAAGAAACAAGCACTTTATAACTATAGAAGCAACAAAAATTGGAAACGATGTAAAGAAAGTAGTAAAAGGAGATAATACAATTTATGGTCAGTATCATTTTTGCATGGAAACGCTGGTTTGCGTATCGTATCCAACAGAAGAAGGTATGCAAGTATATACATCAACCCAATGGCTTGATGTGATTCAACAAATGACTGCAAGAGCATTGAAAATGGATTCCAGCAGGTATATTAGTATTTTGTATATATTTATGTTCAATTTGACAGTACCATTGAAAAATGGATACGACTCTACAAATGTGAAGTCTTTCTGAACATTTGTCTTTTGCAATTTAAAACAACACGTTGTTAATAAAACATAATCAAGTTACTAATATATACTTGCTCTAGATACTTAATTATTTTAGACACACATTTTTCCAGAATCGCTTTTCCTGCCAATCCCTTTAAAATTTGTGGATGTGGTTTTGCTTGCTTATTGTTTATTTGCTTTTATTGTATATATTTTTAATATTAAGAGTTTTTGATGTTTCTAGGATCGATGTCACTTGTCGTCGTGTCGGTGGAGGATTTGGAATTAAAATAACTCGAGCTACACAAGTCGCGGTTGCTTGTAACCTGGTCGTGCACTTGTTAAATCGGCCTTGCAGGTTTATTCAATCTCTAAAAACAAACATGAGAGCAGTTGGAAAGAGATTGCCGTGTCACGTTGGGTACGAGGTACGTGAAATAAAGAAAAAACTCGTGAAAATTTTGAGAACAAGCTATAGAATCTATACCTATAATATGTCTACAGTTTATCAAAATCTCTGTTCCCTAGAGATTGGCTAAAATTCTTTTAAACCGCAATGTGGGTATGCAGAAACAAGTGCACTCCCTATTCCTCTACGGGACGGCCAACTGTCAAGAGTGGTTAAAAGTGAGAGGCAAAACTAGCATATTAACGGGTTCTCAGGCATCGGAGTATTTAAGCGCTAACTCACTGACTCCTACCTCCTGACCTCGATAACTCTGTTATCTAACTGTTATTAGAGGTTGTAAAATCCCAATAAAACTTTTTGATTCAACCGAGGACATGTATCCGGGATCTCATGATCTATTGTTGACCACTAAGCGCCTCTCTACAAGAGGGTATGGTTGTATTCTAGCATCCTAGTTCACCTAATAATCTTTGTCATATCAAAAGTGTATGCTATTCATCTGTTAAATCTTATTATAGGTTGGTGTAGATCAAAACGGACTTATTCAGTACGCA
Organism: Calycopis cecrops; assembly: GCA_001625245.1. Taxonomy (NCBI): domain Eukaryota; kingdom Metazoa; phylum Arthropoda; class Insecta; order Lepidoptera; family Lycaenidae; genus Calycopis; species Calycopis cecrops. Next base: position 111,342 of record LUGF01045083.1, read on the forward strand.
AAATGTGAATTTTACTGTGATAATGGCTATGTAATCGCTGAAGATGTCCAGGTTCTATTGTACAAGGACTTTCATAATTGTTATGTCAAGGATGCGTGGAGCTATACATCTTTTAATACAATCACAGACACTCCATCAAATACGTGGTGCCGATCTCCAAGTAATTTATTTTCTTTTCTATCGACAAATGGGTTTTTATTCTTAAAAAAAAATTAGGCCCCTTTTGTTTACCTTGAATGTCAAAAAGGTACAGCATTTCTATGATCAAATAAAGGAAATCTAGTTTTATGATTTAGTTAAAGTAATTTTAATTTGTTTTTATTTATTTATTATAATTTAAATAATGTTTTGTTTAATTTATTACTAATTTTTTTTCTTCATTCTCCGTACAGGCCTTTTTGAGTTAGAAAAGTATGGTGCGAGAGGGTTCAATAACCAAAGATTTTTTTATGTTTATGTGGGCAAACAAGTAGTAGTCCGAATTATTTATTTATATATTATACTTATAACACTAATATATAAAACACACACTAAGTCAATGTTTTATAAGCTTTTATATTTTTAATAAGACCTTGCTTCCAAGCCAATTCCAATTAAAAAGCATCCATTATGTAAACTTAATATTTAGAAATACATAACATAATAATGCTTTTTTTATATGATAAATATTTTTTCCTTTGAGATTTAATACTGTTTTTGTTTTAGTCACCGTGGAAAATACATCGATGTGCGAATTGATGATGGAACAGATATCCTATGAGCTAAACTTAGACCCCGTAAAAGTGCGATTAGCAAATTTAGACACCAAAAACTTTAAAGACTTGATAGAATTGTATAATACAATAAAAGAGAATTCCGATTTTACGAACAGAAGAGCAATTGTCAACGATTTTAACAGCAGAAATAGGTGGAAAAAACGTGGACTAAGATTTTCATTTATGCGTTGGACACCACCTGCATACAATTTCTTAAACGTCAATATGAATGTCTACCATGAAGATGGAACAGTTGTCATTACACATGGTGGTGTTGAAATAGGACAGGGTATTAATACAAAAGCTATACAGATATGTGCATATTATTTGAAGATACCGGTTGACAAAATTCAAATAAAAGCAAGTGACACAACTACCACTATAAACAGCTTCTTTACCGGAGGTTCCACAACTTCACAAAACGTTGGTATTGGGGTGAGGCGGGTTTGTGAAAATTTATTGAAAAGGCTAGAGCCAATAAGGAAAGATATGAATAATCCATCATGGGTTGAGCTAATCAGAAAGGCACATACAATGGACGTGGATTTACAAGAGCATGCCCTCGTAAATGTACACGATATACAACCCTATCATCTTTATGGTATAGTACTGAATGAAGTTGAAATTGACGTACTAACTGGTGAATCGGAAATTATAAGAGTAGATTTAATAGAAGATGTTGGTAAAAGTATAAATCCAGACATCGACGTTGGCCAGGTAAGTACTTTAATTAGCATTATTTTCACTTCAAAAAAATTTAATATATTGTAAAAGCAGCGTGTGTGTGCACTACATAAATATACAGTACCTATCAAAAAAAATATCTAAACTAAAAATATTAAACAGCTAGCGTCGATCTGCAAAAAAAAACAGGAAAATAAATTCAGTGAGTGTCTTCAATCACGTGATCTCTCGGGTGGCGCCTGAGAAATGGGAGCAAAATATAATTCAAAGAGTTGCGTCAAAAATTTAATGCGTCTGCAACCGAAGTTGTTATTGTAAAAAAAAACAACGCTATTTTTGTGTCAAGAAACGATAACGGTGAGCTTCTTTTCACCAGTTTTTTTTCCTTAGGTCGAAGGTGCTTATATTATGGGTGTGGGGTACTGGACTAGCGAGGAGCTGATATTCGATAAAAACACAGGAGAACTGATGTCAGACCGCACCTGGGAGTACTGGGTACCGCAGGCCAAGGATATACCACAAGACTTCAGGGTTTATTTTAGACAACGGTCGTATAGTACTGAGCCTATTCTTGGATCAAAAGGTAACTCCTTAGAAACTTGATTATAACAATTTTCCTGGCTTCATATTTATAGAATACTTGATTTTAATTTTTTGACAATAATGATGCAATAATGAGCCCTGCAGTGAAATATAATTTTTTATCTTATTTCTAGTTACTGGAGAACCTGCTACTTGCTTAGGAGTTGGTGTCGCTATAGCGATGAGGGAAGCCATGGTATCTGCCAGATCGGACTCTGGTATACCTGCTAATGAATGGTTCACTATCGGTTAGTATTTTGTAAAATAATTATAATAAGTATAATTACTAACAACTGACATTTACTAGTTACACAACATTTTAAATCTAATATAATATGCAATTCCCGTGTGGCGGTGTGCGTGATTGAGATCCTCCGAAACGACTGGACCGATTCTCATGAAATTTTTTGTGCATATCGAGTATGTCTGAGAATTGGTCAACATCTATTTTTCATCCCGATATTCCCACGGGATCGAAAGTTACGCGGGTGAAACCGCGGCGCGCAACTAATTATTACATAATTAGATTTTTATGAAAAACAATCATCATTACTATCACCCTCACCCACATCAAAGCCAGAAGACGTCCAGGCTTCTTTCAGATACCGCCACAGGTCGCGGTCACAAGCTACTTGTATCCAGCTCACAGCTGTGCCCCGCGACCCGGTTCGGAGGCGTCCGTGGAAAAAACATAAGCGATTTGAATTAATTATCAAGTCAAAAAGAATTATATAAGTACACGAGCACTTGATTAGATTTATGTTATCACTAGCTGTGCCCCGCTGCTTCACCCGCGTTAATTTCTAAGAAATCCATATAAACTTCAACACCCTATTTCATCCCTTTAGGGGTTAAATTTCTAAAAATCCTTTCTTAGCGGATGCCTACGTCGTAACATCTACCTGGATGCCAAATTTCAGCTTGATCTGTCCAGTGGTTTGGGCTGTGCGTTGATAGATGGCTATGTCACGTTTGAGTTTTATATATATAGATTAAGAAAAATTATGCGAGAAAATTTAACCACAAGATATACTAGGGTAGATTTATGTTATCACTAGCTGTGCCCCGCGGTTTCACCCGCGATTAGTTTTTAAGAAATCCATATACACTTCAACACCCTATTTCACCCCCGTAGGGGTTGAATTTCTAAAAATTCTTTCTCAGAGGATGCCTACGTCATAACATCTACCGGCATGCCAAATTTCAGCCCGATCCGTGCAGTGGTTTGGGCTGTGCGTTAATAGATGGCTATGTCACGTTTGAGTTTTATATATATAGACTAGCGGACGCCCGCAACTTCGTTTACGTGAATCCGTTTTTTCACAGTCGGTTAAAAAGTCTATAACCTTCCTCGCTAAATATACTAACTAATAATGAAAGAATTTTTCAAATCGGACCAGTAGTTCCAGAGATTAGCGCGTTCAAACAAACAAACTCTTCAGTTTTATATTATTAGTAAAGATTAAGAAATATTATGCTAGGAAATTGTACCACAAGATATTATTTCGTGAGGGGTCAAACTAGCAGTCGGAGCCAATTGCTGACGATACCGACGCCCATAGACATCCATAAAATTGTTTTGAAGATGTGCTGCCCTCTTCTCTGCTCCTTTCCAATTGGCCACCGCACAAAACGAAACAGTATGACTGTCACTTTACAGCGGCACCTTTGTCTCCTACTTTACAGAACTTTGGCAATATGGCACATTCTTACAGAATAAGAAGTAGTGCAAGAGGTAGTGCACCCTCCTAGCGTACACGCAGCCGACTTGGGCCGGCGCGACCGGGGAGGTACCTCTCACTCACACGAGACCGGCCTAAAGTAACAGCTGTGATGTCGCGTTTCGTGCGGTGTGTAATTATCCGGTGGCCTATATAAGAGGGAGGAGGATGGAGGGTAACGCATCTGATCTGTAGGTATAGCCTCGTGCGGATGTCTAGAGGCGTCGTTAGTCATTAAAATAGATCTGATTGTTCGTTTGCACCCTTATAAAAAATAATAATAAAATAAAAAAGTACATACGTCTTGTATTAAATAATATACATTTTATACTATTACCACTTTTTATTACTTTAAAATATATTTTATACGACCGGTTTAGATAACTCGTCATCAAGTATCGAAACCTGTGGTATTAAATGTAATTTAAACTAATAAAAAAGTTGAAATAGTATAAAAAGTATAATGTTTAACTACATGTGCCCCGCGATTTCACCCGTGTAAATTTCAATCCCGTGGAATATAGAAAATCGTCCCATGGCATCCCATAGGAACATTTTTTCGGGATAAAACCATCCTATGTGTTAATCCAAGTTACAAACATACAAACAAACATACAAACTTTCGCATTTATAATATTAGTAGGATACACGTATAATATTAATTTCCATCAAGAATACATAATAAGTTCTACCAACTATAAAAACGTATATTCTCAAAATGAGGATTATAATTGGATTTTTCTTCTTTCAGACGGACCGTATACTGTTGAGAAGCTATGTATGAACTGTGGAACAAGAACGGGAGATTTCAGATTTAATTAAAAATACGTTTAGTAAATAACAAAGTTGTGAGCTGTTTTTGATAAATAATTTTGTAAAACTTTCATTTGGAGTTCTTATGTTTTTAAGATTACTGATATTACAAGATATTCTTTTTATAATTGTTAGATTGTTATTTGTGGTTACTTTTTTATGTTGTAAATTAAAATAAATCAATTGTATTTTCTTTTTTTTCGTGACGTATTGCACCCTGGCCGGCACGACCGGGGAGGTACCTCTCGCTTACACGAAACCGGCGTGAAGTGACAGCTTTGCTGTCGAGTTTCGCGCGGTGTGTAAGTAGCCGGTGGACCATGGAGGGGGGAGGAGTAAGGAGAGCAGCGCATCTGTATAGCCTTTATGCCGGATGCCTTTGGGCGTCGGTAGTCATGAAAATGGCTCCGACTGCTCGTTTGCCCAATTATACAACATACAAAAAAAACTCTGTTCACTGCCTACCTCATTAATGGACTTTTGTAAAGATGTTGTTATTTTTTTTAAACACGCTGCACGTTCAAAATTATCATACTTTGGGTTCCACAGGGCACTTTTATAGTGTCAAGTAGTTATTTCTTTTACAGTACAAACTAGGAGTCGGAGCCAAGCTCGTGACTACCAACGCCCATCAACATCCGCATATACAGTACCCAAATCTATTTAGAAATAGAATGTTGAACATGGCTATTAAACAAGACTTTCTGGTTATCTAGTGTACGTTATTTTAATTCTCTTTATATTATTTAACATCTCATCAAGGTGTATGTATAATTAAATAATTGTATTTGTTTAGTTCGTTCCAGAACAGAAATAATAATTAACTGATTATTAAGTTACATATATGTAATTAATTTATGTAATTACACAACTAGGTAATTTAGTTTTACGACGAAGAAATCCAATAGAAACCCTCAAGTTTTGTAAGCCTACATGTACTTTCATATTTTTGAAGTAAAACTTCTATACGCGCGCTTGGCTTGGGCAGTAAGATGGCGAGAGCTTTACAAAATCGGACATCGGGCATTGCCAATGAAAGTTTTCATTCAAATTCAAAATTCCAATTCGATTTAAGTGAAACATTTTGTATTAAAAAAAAAATATCGTATGATATCATGTTATGTCATTGTAACTACGGTAATGAAAATCAATTTAATTTCAAATTAAGTTTAACTTTAGTTGTGTGGTTTTAGACCACACAACTAAAGTTAAACTTAATGCACATGCTTTTTTTCGTTAATGCTTCGTACATTTACATATGGTCAGCATCGTTTCCAAATCGCTGAGTGGAAGGTTTCTAGGCAGAAATAGCTAGAATTTATAACGAAAACTGTTCTTTTTTAATTCTTACCGACTCTATAATTTTACAAGTTTTGAGATTTATTTATTTATTTATAATGGCTACCAAATCACGATCTGATGATCCAGAATAATTCAGGGAAAATCTTAAACATTTATGTATTCAAATATAATCTAAATATATTCAGTGCCTGTGATATTTTTAACACTTTATATCGCTAATGGTAAAAGGTCCTTAAAGCCTGCGTAGACGAGTGATTTTATATATAATCATATCATTCGAAGTAAATAAAATCCACTATTTTACAAATAAATTTTATTTTTATCAAATATAAATCTATATATTAATACGTGAAGCAAAAACTTCGGGTACATTTTTAAGAAAATTGTGCGGACGGAGGAGTATGAAATTTGGCACACTTATAGTTTACGTGTAAGAGAAGTGCAGAACGCTTATACATTTTAATAATAATGTTTATAAAGTACTTTTATAACTTTACACACACTACCATGTATTTGACACATCGATACAAATGACACACGTAATTATTGATAAAGTTTATATGTGTCTTTTGCAAGTGTAGAAAATTCTACATAAAATAATGTTCACCGTAGACAGAGAAAAGAATCCTCTGTCGACGTTGTTCACCGTAGATAGCGTTGTTTACCTTAGTTACAATGACATAACATGTCATATGTAATTTATTTTTTAAATACAAACAAGTTTTACAAATTGAACACACATTAATTGTTTGTGACGATCGTAAATTCGACTTACATAAATACTGGAGCTGCCCTCCTACAGAAGTCAATTTAAAGACATTTGAATCAAATATTTGTACAGTGTCCGCTCACCCTCTCAAGTCAAAACTTCGAAACAATCACAATCGTCGATCTAACCTCCTTCTAGCCGATACCACCTCATTGTTATTATTGAGAAGACTCCGAACGGAATCGGAGCCTTCTGGTGAGTAGTGGTGAGTAGTGGTGAGTAGTAGTACTTTATGCAGACTCCTTTTTTTTTATTTTCTAATAGATAAACGAGCAGGTGTAAGTGACTGCCGGCGCCCATAGACATCCGCAAAACTAGCTGTCTTGCTGATGTGTTGCCGGACTTTAAGAAAGAGGAATGCTCATTTCTTGAAGATCCCTTGTCCTGTCCTAGGGCAGCGGTAGCCTCCTGCGAAGATGTTATGTGCCAGAAGGAGGCTAAAGAGAGGGCCAGGGAGGAGGCGGCTGTTGCCGACCCGCTGCGCAGAAGGTGGAGCTGATAGGACTGTGCATAACGCACTTTCACTGCGAAAAAAAAAAGGAAAAGAAAAGACGTCTTGTCCTCCTTTTCCACGGGTCCCCATTAACCACACGAAACGCGAGAGCACAGCTATAACGGCTGCTAGGCCAATTCGGCAATATCAGCATAGCAAAATCTCGTACTACAAAAGCTAGCCGCACACCCGCTGTAGTAACACACTGCGGGCTCTGGGTGTCGGTCGAGATACACGTGCCTGCTATTTGAGGGTCAAAACAACTGTCATTATCATGACATTGACTTAGAACATCCTAAACAGTCTTAGGGGTCTGATACACTCAGAAAAGGCACTAATTATGACGTCATAGCCAAATTTTGACTACGATGACCGTATATAATTTGGGATAAGCTATCTGCGCAATATATAATGTTATAGTACACAAGTATATGCGCATACACAAGTGCACTCTTTATTCCTTCATGCTCCTTATCCTAAGGGTCAATTCACACCAAAACCGCGGCGAAGGGCAGCGAAGCGGAGCGTAGTTTATGTGTCATATGAATTTCAACTTTATTTTCATTACTATAGTACTTATTATCGAATTCTCGCGACTTCTGGAGCATTCCATCGACTTCTCGCGCATTCCAGCGACCTCGCGGGACTCCGCGCGTCTCGTTCGAGTTACTCATGCGATAATAAGTATTATAGTAATTATTATAAAGTTGAAATTCATATGACACATAAACTGCCCTCCGCTTCGCTGCCCTTCGCCGCTCTTTTGGTGTGAATTGACCCTAACGGCAGTCCGACACAATCAGAGAGAAATCAGGAGCAGGACTGACGGCTTAACATCCTTTCCGAGGCACGGGGTGTAACAGCGTCAACTTCAAAACTCTGGCGTGTTATTATAATTTTAAAAACTCCAATAACCTTTTTCGGTCCGACTTGGGATTCGAACCCAGGACGACTATCGTTGAACTTGCTTACATGACTTTGATGCAGTCTCAGAGAAGGGACTAAACCCAACCCGCGATTTTCCGAAATATAAAAAATATAAACACCGCTTGTACAAACATATTGGGAGGGGGACCCTTCAGATCTTATTTGGAGCCAATCCGACATTTGAAAATAAAAGTTGGCCTCTTCCTGAGCAAGCGGGGGAATTCCGCCTTTAATGTTTGACATTTAAGTCCTCAAATAACTAACTTTGCTGCCCACAACTGAAACTTCCATTTGAAACAATAAAAATCTGTAAAATTTCATAACAAAAAAAAACTCTGTGATAATATTAAGATGACCTTATCTTTAAGGTATCTATGAGTATGAACAACTTATCAGCCACATGAAATGGCCTTGATGCCGACATCTTATTTACACTAAGCAATAATGTATTATGTATTTAGGTGGTATTTAGGCATTCGTAGACTTTTTGATAATTTTTTCCTTGTAATATCGTGTAGGTAATATTAATTATCCTTATCAGTGCGAAAACGTTTACTACCGAACATAGGCCTGTTGCATGCCTTAAGCGCGAGCGTAGGTATGCTCTACTCTCTCCTAAAAATCAAAAACTGGGTTCGGTCAGAGTTTTATTTTAAATAAATAATAATATAGTGCTTAAAGTAGGTTGGCCTTCATACCACAATAAAAGAAAACATCAATGGTCATTTTTCTAAACAATAAACAGCAATCCAACCCACAATTTAGATAAAAAAATGAATTTTTCAGAAAAAATTCTATGAAAAACATATAACATTCTCTCTGTAATCTCCATAACTTTTGAAAAACATAACTAATCGATTTAAATTTTATTTCAATAGGTCCGTAAATCTATTGTGACGAACTGATTAGAAAACCATAACTCAATTATTATTCGTTTTATTGTAAAAAATCAAATGTGTACTGTTGAAACTAAAAAATTTACACCTTAGGCAGCCTAATATACAAATACAAAAAATATAAAACCCCTCAACAGTGACGTTTACTCTCAGAGTAAACGTCAAAAATGTGTCATGCATGTAATCAAAAACAGTGATTTTGTTTATTTTTTGACGCAGTGGAATACATTTACGAATGATACCTAGGAGCCTAGGTGGCCCCTAGACCCATGTCGGACTAGACACCAATTCCCTACGGATACCTATGCCTGCCTAATAGGCGAAGGACCTACTGCTTAACATGCTCTCCGAGGCACGAGGGTGTAACACCGCCAACTTCCTGTCTCCGGACTGTTATTAGAAATTGAATAATAATAATAATAAATATCCGTGGACGATAGTAGTAGATCACGAGGCAGTCAAAGATACTCTAAGATATTTTTGATTATTATCTTACTTCATTATTGTAAACAAATTCCTTGTTTTCCTCATTTCATTAACAATACAGACATAGTTGCGGATATAAACATGAATGTACAATCACGACCGCTACAAATTACCGGTTATTATGGCAAGACTTACTCACCGCAACCAATATTAAAAAACCTTTTTAATTTTGCATAAAGGTCCCACCACACCGCTGAGATACGGCGGCCTCGCTTCCGTGACACAGCTGCGTTTTGTAAAGTTGCACAATAAAATATACATTTAAGAAGGTACCTTTATGTATTTCCCGTAAGGAGCTGTGCCATTTCTGTATTGAGTTGGGCCGGCACGTTGGGAAAGTATGTAAGTGGTAGTGTAATATCTGTACACGGCCGATATCCCGCACTATCCAAGGTTGGGGCTGAAAAAGTTTATAGAAGACACCGCGTTGTAAATTCGAGGAGTTAGCATTACGCTGCATGGATGCATGTTACCAAATTGTGTTGGCACGACCGGGGGGGTCACTCTCGCTCACAGAAAACCGGCGTAAATTGACAGCTGCGCTGTCACGTTTCGTGCTGTCAGTTAGTAGCTTATGGCCTATTGGGAGAGGGCTTTGAATTTGTATAACGTATATGCGGATATCTATGGACGTCAGTTGTCACGAAAGTAACTCGTTTGTCCTCGTATACTATAAAAAAAATATTAGTATGACACTGCGCTCCGTGACTATTTCGCTCGATGGCGAATAAAAGTCAACTCTGAAAATGCTTTGTTTTGGTGATGCAGCCGTCGGCAGCGCTAGGTCAATAACCCGGTAACCCACACAGAACTTCCACGAAAAAACTTTGAGAAGTATCTGGGTTTCACTCTTGATTGTACTCTCACCTTTACAGCACATATCCAAGGTTCTTTTGTGACCAAGGTCAGTAAGAAAACGTGTTACGTCTTACTTTATTAATTACGCTAGATGTAGATAAGTATGATAATAGGCCGACACCCTTGCGTAGATAAGAGGTAGTGCCACGCTGCGCAGTCGCGTTTGGTGCGTGTAGGAGGTAAGAGTGGACAGCAACGCGTCTGTGCGGATGTCTATGGGCTTCGGTACTCATGAAAATGGCTCCGTATACTATAAAAAGCTTGATGTTTTAGAGGCATCATATTTTCTGTATTTACCTGTATACACATGATAGTGGCATGTTAGTAGTATTCGATTGTACATAGAACAGCCACCGTTTCTCTATTGGACGTGTGCGATTTCGACTTACACAAGAATTTTAAATTGCCCTCGATCAGATGGCGCTTCAATTACATAACTATTGTACTTCTCTTCGCTTTCACAGTACTTATAAGATAAAAAAGGATAAAAACATTCTGTACCTACTATTTCTCTACTATATTACATTCACTATGGATTATGGTCTGATATAAACATTCAAAATTATATATGTGTGATAGCTATCAGAATAATGATAGTTTTTATAATATACAATTGTTAAGAAGAGTATCATCGATATTCTCGTGAAAATTACATTGTTGATAAAATTTTCTAAATTTTATTAATGTAACAAAAATATATTATCCAGCTTCTATGGTCACTAAAAAATACAATAATAACGAAAAAATATGAATAAATCTCTATATATTAAATAAAATTCTCTCGAAAATTGAGGTTGCCTATTGGGAAGGTCTGAGAATCGGCCAACATTTGCTTTTCATCTCGATAATTCCACGAGATAGACATTTACGCGGGTAAACCGTGTAACGCAGCTAGTGATTATATATTTTTAAAATTTGTTATTATTTTTTGTGAATCTGTTAATATGTTGGTCATTGTATGTAATGTTTGTTATGGCAAGTGAACAAGAAGGTGTTGTCTATCAAATATTAAAGATGTTGTGCTTAGCTAAGCGTATAGCCTGGTTTTATCTGCACAGAAAAAAAAATATTTCGCAAACCATACGCTCACGTACAATTTTGTGCTGCATCAGATTCATTTTAGCACGTTGCTTATCACGAAGTGTAGACGCTCAAGAACCTAAACCAATAACTATTTTCCGGATTGTGAAAACAAAGTGTTACTTGTACGATTTAAATTGACAATGATTATTTAATCAGAAGGTAAAAAAGAATTAGAATCGTAAAATATTTCTACTATTCTTTTCAATATTTAAAAATTCGTATACAGGAAATAAAAGAAACTACAATTATCAATTTTAGAGAATACTGGTTGGTACATATCTACGTTATACATACCATAGTAGTACATAACTATTCTTTATTATGGTATGTTGCACTGCAGAAAAATAAATCAAAATCTAACGTTTCAAAACTCTATAACAAACATTTTAGCATAATTTTTATTTGCACAGAAAACTTTACCGCTTTTGGTTTTATCGCATTTGCACCTCCTTGGCTGTACGAATGTCTTAAACAAAAAATTTTAAACCAGTTACAAGGCGCCTCAAATATTTCAAATACAACTCACACTACAGCTGTGCGGTCATGGAGAGAGTTCGGTTCAAAGTGAACGGAGAAGAGTGCTCGGGTATGTAGCAATGTAACCCTTATTACCTTGACACAAGATTTAATAATTAATTAACACGTTTCTTGACTTCTAATCTTAAAAATAAAATTAATTAACACTCTTCTTGGCTAATTAAAAAAAAATTGTAGACAAGTTATTAAATAAAATTGTGTTTAATGTATTTTTATTTTACAATCTCTGTATTTAATATAAAATGTTCGTTTATCTTTATTAATTTAACTCATTTTATTGTGATATTTCTGGCATGCGTAGTTATTTGTTTTTTTAATAAACAATAAAACTAAAAAGGCTTAGGGTTTTAAATTAATTTTGAACATTTTTTTGGAGTCTGCATAATTGTGCATAAACATTTCTTATGTAATTTATATTATAGGATATTAGAAACGTTTTCTAATTTCTAGAGATGAATTAATTGCTTTACTATTATATGATATTTTCTAAATATCCGATATCATACTATGTGTACACAAAACCTTTAAGCTAGGGCATCTTACTATAAACCTTTGTCAATCAAAATTTTGATCGTTGTTCCATCGGAGAAACACACCTATTTCTGTATTAATAGAATTCATAGTAGAAATTCGTAAATGCGCAGATGTCAATTTTTATTGTTATTTATTATAATAAATTATGTATTTTTATTGTTGTTATGTATTAGTTAACGGTTCGGAGTTTTTTTAACATTAAACTTGGTTTTTGTTACATATTTTTTTACACAATCAGATATTTTTCTATTTATTTAAAATTGTCAAGTAGTAAATTAATACTAGTAGGTAGCTCGAAATCAGTCAAAAGTTCATAGCTGTCAACAAAACCTAATCAATTTGTTTATTTAATAATAATAATTAAATATTTAATAAAAATAATATTAAATTTTATTATTTTTTTCCATTATATTTCCCTATATACCTGTACATCTATGGCTGAAGCTCTTGAAAATGAGAGCAGGAGATTTTTAAGTGTCGTTTTTTTGGTTAGAATTTTAAGTTATTGTCTAATAAAAGTGGACAAAAATCGACTTCCTCTAAATGATATTGAAATACTTCATTTCTATATGTAATTTGCATTCTCTACTATTAATTTGTTTATAATGTAATTTTTTTGTAACAAAAAAAACTTGATGTTTAATTAAACGACGACGATTTTACAATAACAAACTGATTGGAATGAATTATTAAACATACGCCGGTTCTATAGAAAAATAATTAAACTATTAAGTCGCCATTGAAACTTTCGCGTTTGTTCAAGAATTTTGAAACAAATTAAACTTCACCATTCTAGAAAATCAAATTGTAAATGTTTATTTCAGCGGCCAGTTGTTTGTCGATATCAATTTACATAAATTACATACCTTTGACAGAGAAGACAGTATTTACATCATTACACTAACTGCATAAATACGTATCGCGCAATAAACATAGAGGCAGCAATTTAACAGAATGTGGACAATGTTAATTTTAGGCATTAAATACTTACAAAGAATGACAATGTCATGTTGATTTTTAATATTCAAATTAAATTTTCGTAATATATTTAAGTGTTTACTAATAAACTTTAAATGCAAATATGCCAGTTAAAAGGTCACATTTCAGGCCCCAGTTGCCATTACAGTGTAGAATCTCGTCCGCCTAGAACCCAGGGCAGTTTTAGAGGAATTTTTTACCTTGGCATCTTAAAAAAACCTTTGCCAATTAAACATTTTAATGTTGACCCCTCAGAAAATCAAACCTGTAAATTTATAGAATTAATTGAAGTTGTAAATGCGCAGTTGCCAATTGTAGTATTCTAGCCTGTAACAGTTAATTGTTTTAATAGTTTCGGTCAGGAATGAATATAGTCCGCTGAGTAATCAGGTTCTTGACATGCCGTCTTCTCATAGTTCTTTCCAAAATGTTTTCACTATCATTATATTATTGTAGGCAGAGCAAAGGTCATCCTAAGATTTTACTTCATTAGTCGACTACGACGTCGAACCGTGCAATGTGGTCAGGTTCCCATACAGACCCCTGGCCCCAGTACCTAAAAGGAATACACCATTGTAAAAATTGGACCCTCCACTCGTTCACGACGACGCGACGCGATGTCTGCTGATTCTGAGGGCGGATGGAAGACCTCCCAGCTGAGCTGCTCTTAGTCTGGCCTCTCCCCCAAGCCTGTCTGGTATGGGTTGCATTAAATAGCCTTGGGGATCACAGAGGCACGGCAAGGTGGCAGCTTCTTTAGGGGAGGTACTACATCCTACCTTACATATGTATTATGTATATTGTATACCTTACATATGTATGTGTAAAATTACTTAAATCACATGACATACAAATATTGAATTAAAATTATACATTACCAACTTTTAGAACGTAAAAATGTGAGCAAACACAGTTCAAAGAATCATAAATAGTGTTGTAAAGGTCACTTGATCAATGCTAGCCACTGTAAATGTGAACATAATAAAGTGTAGACAATTAACTTAAAACACATTTAAAAGAATAAAGTCGTAATAAAACATTAAATAGACACGTACCACGCGGGACTCACGTAGGTACTAATTACATACCGCTCATTGGTGTTACAACATAGAAAATATTATACATGTACAATATATACAATATATAGATATATAATAAACAACGAATGAACATACATACCAAAATAATATTCTACAGTGTTACAATTCAAATGTTAAAGAACATTCTACACATGTTTTGTATAATTACATTTATCTACACTAATGTTGTAACATATTACTTATGTTACCAATACTTGACTTATAATGACTACTGTTATAGCTCAGACAACAAAAAACTCAATTTAAGCAATTTGACATGATGTTAT
>LUGF01045086.1:26780-40792 GCA_001625245.1 Calycopis cecrops
GTGTCGAAAAATATCAGCAGACCTGATTATTAGAAACGTTTCTAATGTCAAGGCCATAATTTGGTATACAAAAAAAAATCTTAAATCTTATTCTGTTGTTATATTGTCTTTTGTGTTGCCATCAAATAAATGTTTTGTCTTACTTTTTCAATTTTGGCAAGATGATTGAATCACTTCTACTACATATTAATAGTACTGAATTAAGAATTTTCTATTTCTATATTATATTCATACATTTTCAAAAATTTCCTTATTTTATAGCTTCTTTATGATTTCATGGATATCTCCATACATATGATATTTAATATACAATATAGACAACTGTATAAAAGCACAAAGTAAATGTTGAAAATAATGACCGACCAGGACCGAGAAATTAATGAAAATAACAATAATAATGATAACCATATCAATCAGACGACCAGGCTGGCGCAGTGATACAGGGCTCGGAAAAGCGGAGCATGCTGCGGCGGGGGTCGCGGGTTCGAATCCCGCCTAGGTCATGAATGTTTATCTATGTATTTATATATAAAAATGTTAAATATATAAAATTTATTTTTATAAAACATATTAAATATGTTTCCGTTGTCTAGTAGCCGTAACACAAGTCCTTACGGTACTTAGCACGGGGCTAGGCTAACGTAGTGTGATATCTCCACAGATAATGAGGCCAGCCGTGGACGTGGACTTATTAGTTTTAATGTAAACTCTTTATATTTAGCTCAGCAGAATTATCGATATGATTATAAATACTACGAGGACGCGGGTCGCTGGCTTAAGGTCCACCGAATACCGTCCACATGGATCGAGGCCAAAATGCGCTGCGAATTAGAAGGTTTGCTAATATTTCTTACACCTATACCATTACATTAATAACATAGATTAATATGTTTATAGACATATACTCGTATTTACTTTATCCAATATATACACGTAAATACAAAAATAATATGGAATTTGACAGATGTCAGTTTAATACTGGGATAAAGTTCATCTAAGTATGTTTATTAATAAGGCCCATGATGACTTAATATAGGATCAACATGGAAACTTGTTTTCTCTCTGGTTCCAACGACATAGTAGGGATTGTTCAGAGGCAGCTGCACAATCCACATGGAGGAGAGCTCTGGCCTTTTCCTCTTCCTCCTCCTTTTCCTTTACCGAGATCAGCCTGTCACTGGAGGAATCCTGCTGCTAGTAGATCCGGGACACTACAATTATAGCGGGAGGGGTTTATTTGGTATTGCACTCTCGAGTGTCGAGTCCGACAATAGGTCTAGAGGCCACCCGGGCTCCTAGGTATCATACGTAATTGTATTCCCGTACGACAACAAAACAAAGGGTTTCTTCCGCTGGTCGTCTGGTATGACTCAGACCTGTAGGGAGACTGCGGGCACTGGGGCGATGGTATGTGGAGATATGATTGGCCTTAGGTTTGCTTGCTGTTACAAGTTAAAATTACTTTAAGGATTCCTGACAGTCGGACATGTATGTGAAGAGGACGCAGCCCATCTTCTTGAACATCCTCTTCTGATGCTATTTCAGGCGCTATTCTCGCTTCACCTCTAGACAATCAGTTATTGAAAACTATGAAGCTTCTCATGAGGGAATTGCCCGGTAACATTCGAGGTATACATACGGGAGTCAGCGCAGTATATTCAAAAGGAGTCTTTTGGAGTATACGAGGTTAATATTTTATACTTTTTTTACTACTTTGCTGCCTTGCCTTTACACATTTATTTAATAATATGCTTGCCTCTGCCTCGTAGTCTAGTAATAAACGTGTTCAACCGCAGACGTGAGATCCCGGGTTCGAATCCCGGGTCAGACCTAAAATTGTTATTGGGATTTTTCAGTTTCTAGTAACAGTCTGGACTCAGGAAGTCAGGCGGTGTTACACCCCTGTGCCTCGGAGAGCACGTTAAGCCGTCGGTACTGCTCCTGATATCTCTCTGGTCGTGTCGGACTGCCGTCAGATCGATATATGAGAATGAGGGAATAGAGAGTGCACTTATCACTCATTGAAAAGAAAAGGGACATAAATCAAAAAATTCTCAACACCGTTTTATTGCAGAAATCATACCTAAATCCATAAAATTTCATATGTACAAAAATATATCCATAAAATTTGCATTAATTCTTCGCAAAACAGCTGACCGTCCTTTTTCCATTGGACCGTTTTGTCAGATAAGTTCAGTGCAACACCGCCCGACAACGCACGTCACTTGATTTCAAAAGGGCCATAACACAAAAAACGATCGAAATCTGCATGTAAAGTTCTCTGCAAGAGTGCCATAATTCAAATTACGTCCGTCTGGCACTCAAAAATAATGTAAGTATCATATTACAGAATACAAAAGTGCCTTATTTTTATACCTGTCCATTTTGCCTTCAAATTAGTTTATGGATTAAGTTTTTCTTTCAATATAATATTACAACATTAACATTAATATAATATACATATATTGGATTTGCGTTCGTTTTGCATGGAAATATGAGTACTTTAATTATTTCATTTTAAAAACTAAAGTAATATGAAATATGTCCGTTTCCCACAAAAAATAGTTAGATTATGATATACTTTATTCAAATAAAGCTAAAGATTAAATAAAGTTCTTTTTTTTCATGAAGTTGCGTAGATATAGTAAGTTTTTAGTCCTGTACCTATACTGTTGTTTTTCAAAATGTCTTATGTTACTATATTATACTATTTCATGACATTTTATTTTATTAATCAGCAATTTCATAGCAGACAGTGAAGGTCACATATCAATAGTGGAGTATGAAAATTGTCTTAAAAATTATTGCAGCAAACAAATATATATAGAAACGAAAAAAAGTAAATGAAGCGATTGATTAATCTACCAATTCAAGTAGTTTGTGAGCGATTCTACTACAACAAACATTTCATCTGAACCTCTTTATTTGTCGGATGACAATTAAATTGGTCAATTATATAGTTATTCATGTATCTGAAAAACTTAACTAACCGTTTTATTCATTTCATTCTTCTTCTGATTTTGACATTGTTTTTTTATTTTATTTTTTTTTATAGTATTAGAGGGCAGACGAGCGATTGGAGCCATCTTCATGACTACTGACGCCTACAAACACCCGCATAGAGGTTATACAGATGCGTTGCTCTCCTATCTCCTCGGTACCTCCTCTCGGCCATCAGCCTCCGGTTACTTACTCAGCGCTCGATACGCGATTTTTTATAGTGATAACTATTGCGTACACAAAAACTACTGGACGTATTTTGATGATTTGAAATACACTATTGTAGGGCAAAATAACGGATTGACAATTCGGCCACAAAACATTACACTTTACCATGATAACACGGAGGTGGGAGGAGAAAGGAGGGCAGCGCATCTGTATAGCCTCTATGCGGATGTTTGTGGGCGTCGGTAGTCATGAAAATGGCTCCGACTGCTCGTTTGCCCTCCTATACCATAAAAAAAAAAAAAAACATTTTTTCAAATTATGAGAAGACAACATCTGTCGGGTCCACTAGTTTGTAATAAAATGCCACGCGTAAAATGAAGGAGACGCTGCTTACTCATTAATTCAAAGGAGTATTTCTAAATTCTAACGCTTAAAAATCATTACAATACGTACCAGGCCAGCTTATCGTCGATTAAGAGTTCACGTTGGTAGACTACTAGAGAAAAAGACTATAATTTAATTTTCAAGAAAAGCATAACATAAACTTAAAAATAAGTGAAAAAAACGGATATCCCGTTTTTTATTTCACTCATCAAAGCTTATTGACTTACAAATTTAAAGTTATTGAGAAAAATATTATACCTAACCATTGAGTTATTATTACTACGTACGTAGTACATATAACTCAATGTACCTAACTAGTACCAAATTTATAATTGTCCTAACATTACTCTTATTAATATAGGACAGTTAAATTATAAAGTGCCTTGGATACTACTGTCTGGTTGTAATTTTATAAAACAATTGCATGTTGTTAAAAGTTTTTAAATAAATAGTCATTGATTTTGTTACTTTTTAAGAACTGATCTAATATTTCGTGAGATATGGAATGTGATTGTTGAAATTGTGGTTATACATAAGGAATATAATTCAATAAATTGGGATAAAGTTTTAAAATTGTTAAATTTAGAATAAAAATTTTGATTTACTAATTTTCGTTATCCTGCCATAATTATAATGTACGATTAGTAATATAATACTTTTAAAATAAAATAATTTTGAGAAAGATACAATGAAATATTTATTTTTGAAGATTAAGTTTTTTTGACATTCAAAGGTAAAAGATATATAAAAACCGGCCAAGTGCGAGTCCGACTCGCACACCGAGGGTTCCGTAATCCAAACGTAACGCATGGTTTTCAATTATTGTAACTTTAGGCCTGCCGTTTAAGTTGACAAACGTATATAAGCGGTTGCTCACACATTTAGTAGGCAACGAATTACAGTTATAAGTTGATAATGATTTTTCCAATGATCTAGGTACATATGATTTACTAGTTTTCAAATTTATTTCTATATTTGTGCTATAAGTTCTTACTTCTTGCCAAATTTCACAACTCCAGGTCAACGGGAAGTACCCGATAGGTTTTTGGTTTTCGACAAAGTACGTTTTCATACAAAATTTGTGCAATTTTGCGCTATAACTTTTTATTGCGTTAACTTAGAAGTGTGATTTTTTCAAGGCATCAAGAAGTAACTGACCTCCGCTTGACAAAAATTTCAGCTTAATCCCTTCACGCGTTTTGGTGAAAAAGGACTTGACAGACGTACAGACAGACGGACAACAAAGCGATCCTACAAGGGTTCCGTGTTTTCTCTTTGAGATACGGAACCCTAAAAACTAATATTTTTAAACAATAGAATACGTAAAAATACATTTAATGATCATATTAACTTACTCAATAAATAAAAAAAATGAAATTAAAAAAAAAACGTATTCAGAATTTTGTATTGTCCGTCCTGTACAATTTATGACTTTTAATTTGTGGCCCTTTTGCTTTTAGTGAGTGTTATGTTTGCGTCTACACTTGTGCATTATAATATTGTCCTGCGCAGATGGCTCCTCTATATAAACGGCCGCTGTAGCTGAAATCGACTATGATATTATTATTTATTATTAATAATAATATATTGTTACATAATATGTTTGATTCAATGTATGTCATGTATGATAATATTGCTTTTATGAGCTTGTTCAGATATCCAGTGAATTCAATTAGTTTTTTACATATAAATGGTAAGAGGTAGTGCCACAGTGCATGCTTACATTCGGCTAAATTGGGCGTGCACGACCGGGGAGGAACCTCTCACTTACACGAGACCAGCGTAAAGTGACAGCTGTGCTGTCGCGTCACATGTAACGAATAGCTTCGAAAGTACTGGGCCGATTCCAAAAAGTTCTTTCATCATTTGAATGCTACATTATCACAGATTAACATAGGCTATTTTTTACCACGAGAAAATGCTTCGCATTCCTATGGGAAACGGGAAAACTTCTACGTGGCTGAACCGATTGGATTAAAATTTTATATGGGTATTTCGATGGTTTCCTGACTTGTTAAAAATATAATTTTTAACGTAACGTAACGTTTAACGTAACGTATAATTTTTATGTTAAAAAAATTAAAGACATACCGGACAGCAGCGCCACCTACCGGATCGGTAGGTGGCGCTGCTGTCCGGTATGTCTACTACTAAACGTCTTAACCTATTAGGTAGAAATTTTGTATATATATTCCATTGTTTCACAGACACAGTATTGTCTATAATATACTATACTTAGCCTGGCCATAAATACTGTTACAATAAAAAATAAAAAATATTACATTTGAATTTAGAATCTGTAATTTTTATACGAATTTTCATTGTGTTTTCCATTTTGGCGCCAATGCATTGTACACTATTTTGCAATATTAAAATAGAGTGGGGTGATAAATAGAACAGAATCGCTGTGATTGCATTACACAAAGTAGGTAAGAAGCCAAATTGAATTTTTAAATCTCCAAACACTTGGTATTAGTCAAATGTTTATGTAGGGAGCTATTAAAAAGTACAAAAAAAGTACAAAAAGTCCGAAAGCAAAAGATTTATCAAGTGAGTTGTTACTACTACATACGACAGTAATATAGTTCAATGGATTTATCTCGATAAATAAGAATAGCACCTAGAACCATGTCGCTTATTTTCAGAGATGACTTAGGACTTGCATGACCAGTGCGACTTGCAGACGCACTGGTTATTTCTTAACTGATAAATCGAAGATGAATAGGGCGGTAAAATAGAAACAGCTACTGAAACGGTATGCAAAGGGAAGTCACAGAAAAAATTGTTTACAGATAAGAACTTTTTTACAATTGTGCAACATTTTGACAAACAAAATGACCATCATTACCCTCAAAGCTCTAAGGTAGTTTCCGAATTAGTCGACAAAGTGCACCGTGGGCATTATCCGACTTCAGTGATGGTTTGGTGGGGTGTTAGCTGTGAAGGAGTGACAAGTGTATTAAGATACCATTATTGAGAAGGTAGTTAAGCCACTTAATAACACCATGCTCAATAACCAAGTAAGGTCCTTCCAACAAGACCAGGCGCCTGGTCATAAAAGCTCAGTCCACGCAGTCTTAATTGGAAGCAAACGTCTCGGACTTCATAAGAACTGAAGACGCCGTCCTCTAGTTCCGACCTTAATCCGCTGGATTATGATTTATGGTCAGTATTAGAGAGTACCATGTTGCTCTTAACGCCATGTTGATTTGGAGCCCTTAAAACAATCCAAAAATTGGCAGATAAGAATTTCCCCATGGAAAGAGTGCGTGGTTCTATTAATAACTACTCCAACGTATAAAGGACTGTATTGCAGCCAATGGAGACCACTTCGAATAAGTTTTTTATATTTTTAATAGTTTCATATTTATGCATTAAACTAACACACTGTAATTATTTTTTTTGTAACAGAACTTATGGCTACACTAGATATATATAAAAAATATTGTTTGTTTGTACGTCCTTTCTAGAATCGTAATGCATAGTGCATTTTAGAATCTTTAGTAATGTTATTCTGAATGCGCTCACGAAGGTTTCTAACTTGGTAAGCCCTATTTTCGACAGATGGCACCACTGTCATATATGTTGTTATGATAGTCCATATAATACTCATAGTGGCTTAGTAGTCGTTTCGCCCAAAATGTTTGCCCAAATTGGGTGAAACGACACTTTCTATTTTTTAGACAGTAACTAGTAGTCGTTTCGCCCAAATTTTATTTGACAGTTCACACAAAGAAAAATACAGTCATGTTCATAATATATTAATATTCATCATCATCCGCCGGAGGACGTCCTGGTACCTCCGAGTAAGTTTACCAGAAACACATAAGTTACGAGAAGGTGTACCTATAGTACAATAATTATGGGTTACAAGCAACTCCTCATGATCTCTGCGCTCCTGGTACCTCCGAGTAAGTTTACCAGAAACACATAAGTTACGAGAAGGTGTACCTATAGTACAAATTATGGGTTACAAGCAACTCCTCATGATCTCTGCGCTCCTGGTACCTCCGTGTACGTTTACCAGAAACACGTAAGTTACGAGAAGGTGTACAGTGCAAAGTATGGGTTACTAGCAACTCCTCAAGATCTCTGCGCTCCTGGTACCTCCGAGTACGTTTACCAGAAACACATAAGTTACGAGAAGGTGTACAGTGCAAAGTATGGGTTACAAGCAACTCCTCATGATCTCTGCGCTCCTGGTACCTCCGAGTACGTTTACCAGAAACACATAAGTTACGAGATGGTGTACCTACAGTACAAATTATGGGTTACAAGCAACTCCTCATGATCTCTGCGCTCCTGGTACCTCCGAGTACGTTTACCAGAAACACAAGTTCGTTTGTCCCCTTAAGAACCTCCTCTTTTTACGAAGGCACTCTGTACTCGATTGTACCTAAATCTTGTATGTGTTGAATAAAATAAAATTTGGGCGAAACGACTACTAGTTACTGTCTAAAAAATAGAAAGTGTCGTTTCACCCAATTTGGGCAAACATTTTGGGTGAAACGACTACTAACCCCTCATAGTCACTTATGTAATAAAATATTCTTGTGGTTGCCAATTACCATGACCATTTTATGTTTGTTGATTAAACGTATTATTTATGACTACCACGTGATCTCGTGGTGAGCGTGGTTGTACCACAGACAGGAGTTCGAATCCCGGGTCGGACCAAAAAGTGTAAATGGAATTCTTCAATTTCTAATAACAGTGCGGAGACAGGAAGAGGGAGGTGTGTCCGTACCTCAGAGAGCAATTCCAGCCGTCGGTCTTGCGCCTGATTTCTCTTCGATTGTGTCGAACGGCCGCCCGATTGGAATAGGAGAATGAGGGATTAAATAGACCTGTGTCTGCGCACACATTTGTGTTCTATAATACGTCCAGCGCAGGTGCCTTCGATAGAGATGGCCCAAATAGTCGAAATTCGGCTAGAACGACATTATTAAACATCGATAAAAAAACAATTTCAGGTATTCCATTATCAAGGATGCCAGTGAAATGGATGCCTCATGAGCCTGACAATTTAAATAACGAGGAGAACTGTATACTCCTCGCTAGATGCGGTGAAATAGCAGATGTAAAATGTTACGATGTGTTTCCATATATCTGCTCTCGGCGCGGGCCCAGTGCTATACCGATAACTGAATGTGGCACTTCTGATAAAGGTTTGTATAAAAAATAATAATTCTCATTCAACAGGCATAGCTTTATAGCATTTCGGGAAGAGGTAGTGCCACACCGCACGCTTGCATGCAGTCGAATTGGGCCGGCACGACCGTGGCGGTGCCTCTCGCCTACACGAGACCGGCGTAAAGTGACAGCAGTGCAATCGCGTTTCGTGAGGTGTGTAAGTAGCATGTGGCCTATGGAGGTAGGAGGAGAAAGGAGGGCATCAAATTTTTCTTTTCATCCAATCTATATACGAGGGAAGTATATGTATAGGTCTTCAAAAATTACATTTACGTTACTAATACGTTTCTTCGTCGTAATTTTCGTCAAAATCAATTGTATGAAAGATAGACCCTTACAAAGTGAAAAAATCATCTGCATAACGCCACTAAAGTGTCTGTCACTGTCACTACTCTGGTATGTACAGGGTTACTTTTTAGTCATTGGCTAAATTTTAAAATAAGCAAGTAAACATAATGTCAAAAGTGTGTTTTAAATTTTATCGTTTAATTGTAATATTTTGTTAAATAAAAATTGATTTTAAATGGTCCTTAAAAATACATCGATCATTGTTCGCGCACGATATGTATCGACTCAAGGTCAGTGACGCCGGCCATTCGCGACGCGCGTGTCACATTCCAAGAAATATGTTTATAACATGGGACAAACTAATGGTATCTAATTATTTTTAATTTTTTTTATTTCATAAGTCGAATGTACTCTGAACCAAACCTGAAAATTTGGCCGGTGACCAAAAAGTAACCCTGTATACTTACTAGAAGTTGTGAAAATATTTTTTTTTAGTTCCTATTAATGTTGTCATCCAGATCGATATGGGTACTTAAGTATTTTAGCTGCTCAAATAAACTCACATCTACATGGGACCACATGAAATCCGGGTTTTTGTATCATTTTGGTGACACCACAACCATAATTATACTGAGTGGTTACACTGTTGTGCATTTTCCAGTTCTAATTTTTTTTTTGTTTTTCTTTTTTTTTTATTGTGTGCAGGATATAGTCATTAAATATTATTTAAGTGTACTTTTCTTGTATTCTTTTTTTATTTATTGTTATTCATATAGTTTAGGTTGTATTATGTTTTTTTTCTGTCTGCCATTTTTGTACCATTAGGAATGAAAAATCCGTTTTTTGTGCAATTTATAGAAAAAACTGTGTATTGTGTATAGTAATGTATGTATTATTCCCCTAATAGTGTAATTAGCCCAAATAAATAAATTCTTATTCTTATTTTAGGATACAAATTCTTCAAAAACACAGGCCACTGCTACAAGTTTCATTCTGTAGCGCGTACCTGGCCGGATGCTTTCAAGACATGTACATCTGAAGGTGGATATATTGCTATCCTGAACAATGAGCATGAAGCTTCTTATGTAATAGGCCTGTTTAGTAATGCCCTAGAGAATTGTACAGAGCTAAATGACAAAATATTTTTGGGTGTTCGGGACGTTGGCAAAAATGGACAGTGGGAGACTATCTTTGGTAAGTTATTTCGTATGTAATTTTCATCATACTATCTATTATTATAATCTCTTGATCTCTGACTCTATTGAAATCATTTAGTTAAATTTTGCTATCATCTGTCATTCTGAGTAGATTATTCATATATGTTAACGTATGTAATTACATCAGATTATACAGGGTTACAGGAAAAGTCGTGCTAAATCCGTTAAAGGCGTGGAGTACCCATCATTTCTAACTTATTTTACTATGAAACACTCTACCCTAAACTTAACCCTTTTCGAGATATTCAACTTTTAATTTTCTTATTGACAATTGCCGAATTTTAGGCTACTAAATTTAATTCAATTTATTTTGTGATCTTATTATTATTATTAATGCATTTTACATGTGTAATAAGATGCTTTAGGACGTCCATAATTAAAATAGTGCATAGGTTAATTTAACAGGACGTAATAGACAAATTAAAGTTAAGAAATGAAAGAAAATTTTAGAAAGTTTATTTTTCTCTAAGGGATATTTAAAAAAAGTTTTATGTCAGTTGTTCGGCAGATGGGTTTTTAAATATCTACGTTTCATCAGCTATCTAACGAGGTATAACAATCCATGGTCTTATGTAAATACATTGAAAAAACTTCTTAGGCGACAGTGGAGAAGAAAATTAATAATTAACTCTAAAAAGTAAAATAAAACAATAGGTAAGCATAAAATGTAATTTATTAAATCAGGTTTTGACACAACTTTTTCTTACTCTACAGCTCATGTTCAACATGGCCGCCTCTGTTTCTTATACATTGTCGCATCCTTCTACGGAGGCCAGTCTTCACTACACCAGTGGTCAACGTTGCCCTCATTTGATTTGCTGCATCCACAATCCTTTCTTTTAATTCTTCCACAGACGAAACTGGATTAAGCACGCTGTAGACAATACTTTTCATGCGCCCCCATACATGGAAATTCATGGGGGTTAGGTCCGGACGGTCCAGCAAGAAGCTGGTCATGGCAACGGCCCACTTCGTCTTATCCATTTGTTCGGATAATTTGTGTCCAGCCAGTCTCTGACACTTCTCCTAAAATGGGCCAACATGTTGGAACCACATGTCCCTAATCAAGTTGAGTGGCAGATCATCCAGCAAATCACTCAAGTCATATTTAGATTGTCCGGGAGAAAGTAAGATCCAATCAAATGATTGGAGATAATGCCCATCCACACATGGACGCTGAATTTTCGTTGGGACCCCTTCACTCTTTTCTTATTGGGATTCTTTAGTTCTTTTGGGGCCCAGTAATGGGCGTTGTGATAATTAGTTATGCCATCTTTATCAAATTTGGATTCATCTGTCCACAAGATATTTCTTAGAAAATCCGGATCTTCTACGTCAGCATTTTGCATAAATCTGCAGAAATCTAACCTTCTTGCCGGATCCCCTTCTTCAGTAGCGTGTACCGGCGTGTAATGGTACGGATATAGGCCAGCAGTATGCACTGTATACCACACTCTGCATTGCGAAAGTCCCAGATCACGGGCAACAATATTAGTTGAAGTAGTCGGATCCGCTCGAAAGCGTGGCACTATCTCATTGTCCTGTTCTTCGTCGTCATTAATGAGTGGTCTTCCCATGTCTGTATTTCGTCTCAAAACAGAGCCAGTTTCTCGAAGTTTTCGATAAACTCTGTCAAAAACAGCCACATCCGGCACTCGACGACCGGGAAAGCGAGTTATGTATTCGTTGCGAGCTTGCGCAGACACACAATCGCAGTATCCGTAACAAATAAGCATATCAGCATATTCCTCAGGTATGTAGGACGTCATCTTCAACACTTCCGTATCACAAGTACAAATCAGAGTCCTGTTAACAAGAACAGTAGTCACAATCAGAAGTAATCCAGAATCACAGCCAAGTCGTGAAAAAAAAGCAAAACGATATCACATCTACTATGTACGAAGCACAAAGGCAGACTAACAACCAAAACGATATACCTTGTTGTATTCCCAGCCCTAACCTATTTTTTTTTTCATTCGCATCTACATAAATCGTCATTTGTCTCGCTACCACGATGCGTCTTAACTTGAAGGACAATAGGCGCAGGACTGTTAGAACTCCCCCTCGACGGATCTCCACCTTGTCGCGGTGAGGGGGCTTAGTAGCGGTGGCTTGAACCTACCACGGTGTACTAAGAGGGATCCCGGGTGCGGACGCGTCGGGTGGGCTTTGCCGAGGCCCGCTGTGGATGCGTCCATGGAGGAGGGGTCGCGGGAGGAGAGGTGTCTCGGTGTGTCGTTGCCGTGCACCCTATCTCCCGCGATCGAACGGGGGCGCACCGTCTGTTGCGTTGGCGGTGGGGCCGCAGAGGAAGAGGAGATGCGGTGTGTCGTTGCCGTCCTCCCTGTCCTCTGCGGCCGTTTGATGGTTGGTCCGCCGCCCCGCGGATGGGACCAGCCAGTGCCGGAAGTCCTCCACCCGCCCTCTGAATCAGCAGATGGCGGCGTGGATTCGGACGACCGGCGTGGTGTGCTCTGTTGGAGCATTGGGACCAGGGGTTAGGATGGGAACCTGACCCCTGACCCCATTGCACGTTTCCATCGTGGAGTAAGGGACTGTTCAAAGGCAGCCGGACAGTCCCTAAGGAGGAAGAGTCTGGCCTTCTCACCGAGGCCAGCCTGTCGCTGGAGGCGCCCTGTTGCTTTTAGATCCGGGGCTCTCCAATCATAGCTGCTGAAGGCACCCGCAGGGGTTTAGTTAGTCGGTAGGGGCGTACCAAACTCCGAGCCCGACACAGGCGCCTGGTTTCAGAGCCACCCAGGCTCCTGGCTATCGTGCGTAAATGCATTCCACTGCGAAAACAAAAAAAAAAGATGGACTGTTAGAACTGCTACCTGGAGCATCCCAACTACTTTTTTTCCAGTAAGTGTAATACAAACCCTAGATTGTTGTACCTCGTTAGAAATCTAATAAAACGTAGATATTTCAAAATATATCTGCCGAACAATTGCCATAATATTTTTTTTTAATATTCCTTAGAGAAAAATAACAATCATATTATTACACGAAAAAGGAGACAAAAGTGACCTGAGTAATTATAGACCAATTAGCCTTACAGCTAATTTATATAAAATATTTTCAAAAATAATACTAGGGCGGCTATTAAATGTTTTCGAAGAGAACCATACACGAGAACAAGCTGGCTTCCGCAAAGGTTACTCTACTATAGACCACATCCAGAGTATAACTCAATTAATAGAGAAAACAAACAAGTACAGAAGAACTCTATATATGTGTTTTATAGACTATACGAAGGCATTTGATTCTTTATATTACGAAGCGCCCATATGGCTCAATCAATCAAATGACAATATCAGGTGTCAATCCAAAATATATAAATATAATAAAAAGTGTCTACTCGAAGTGTCATGCGAAGGTCCGACTAGAACGTGAGGATAAGGAATTTCCCGTTGAACGAGGCGTAAGACAGGGAGACCCACTCTCACCAAAGATATTTTATGCTGTGTTCGAGTCCATTTTCAGACGCTTAAACTGGGAACAAAAAGGAATAAATATAGATGGGGAATACCTAAGTCACTTGCGTTTTGCCGATGACATAGTTATATTTGCGAGATGTGCAAAAGAATTAGAGAGTATGGTAAATGAACTGGCAGTAGAAAGCCTAAAAGTAGACCTATCACTAAATGCAACG
This sequence comes from Calycopis cecrops, assembly GCA_001625245.1. NCBI lineage: Eukaryota > Metazoa > Arthropoda > Insecta > Lepidoptera > Lycaenidae > Calycopis > Calycopis cecrops. The sequence goes on from LUGF01045086.1 coordinate 40,683, forward strand.
AAAACAAAGATACTTACAAATAGGCAAGCTCAGGATATAACCTGGGTCAACTAGTATCTTTTGAAAATAATACCGGAAAGGACACACAACGAAGGATAAACTTATCATGG